>JAQGBT010003668.1:0-18848 GCA_034698585.1 Disparrhopalites patrizii | reverse complement strand
TTGGCTCTGATTCTCTCTCTATGTCTCTTTCTTTCTTTCTCCTTGGCTCTGATTCTCTCTCTATGTCTCTTTCTTTCTTTCTCTTTGGCTCTGATTCTCTCTCTATGTCTCTTTCTTTCTTTCTCCTTGGCTCTGATTCTCTCTCTATGTCTCTTTCTTTCCCTCACTTTTGCTCTCATTCTCTCTCTATTTCTCTTTCTTTCTCTCACTTTTGCTCTCTTTCTCTCTCTCTATTTCTCTTTCTTTCTCTCTCTGTGGCTCTCTCTCATTCTCTCTCTTTCTCTCTCTATTTCTCTTTCTTTCTCTCTCTGTGCCTCTCTCTCATTCTCTTTCTTTCTCTCCCATTTTCTCTCAGTTTCTCTCATTCTCTCTCTCAGAATCTCATTCTCTGTCATACTCTGTCTCATTTTCTGTCCCTGTCTCTCACTCTCTCTCTCTCTGCTCTGACTGACTCTCTCTCTCTTGTCCCCTTACAACAAAGGGGACGAACATGGACGGTAGGTATGTGCAGGTGAGACTTTAAACGGTTATAATTACTGCTGGGAAATTTTTGTAATAGCTAATAATGCAGTGGTCCTAGTCAAAGCACATGTATACAGGCTTTTGTCATCAACTTGGTGAAGTTGACATTAGATTGAAATAATAAATAATGAATGTCTATAGCTTTCTGTGTGTGGAAATGTAGGTAATAAAGTGTGGTGGTGGGGCATGATCGATTCGTCCTCCTCCTCCTCCTCCACCGCCTCCCGTGACGGACTGAGACACTGTCACGGGAACGATATTCAATTTACTAAAACGTTGATATTATGATTACTCTCGAGTATTTTGTTGTTATTTGTTCCAACCCCGTCAACGCTCTCTAACATATCTCTCTCTCCCCATCTCCCACTCTTTCTCCCTGACTCCTCTGTCTCTCTCTCTCCTTCTCTCTCTCATCTACGACAATACAAGGATTGTTAATGGGAAACTTGCTCTTTGTCTCTCTCCTTTTGCATTTGACAAATACTCATTTCACTCCCTTCTCCCCGCCGTATCCCGAGCGTCGTGGACACGCCACGGTGGAAGTCACACTCCCCTTGCTTTATTAATTCTCACTATCATCATAGTCGGGAGGAATAATAATAATACCACACAATTGCCTACAACTTCCAAGCACGATATAATATGATATAAGGGAAGAATAGAGTTTGTAAAGGTATAAAAAAAATGAAACATCCAACAACTACTATATTACAATGTTTAAATACGGAAAACATTTGGCTTTATTCTCATACTAGCTCTCACCCTCCCCCCACCCACCTCTCCCTCCGCATTTGTATATCTAGGGCTTTTCCCATCTTATATTATTATTAGAATTATTATTATTAGTACTACCGTAGCCCTCCCCGCAATCACCTACGTACGTGATGGGGAACAGTTGTGGTACCACTTTAATAAATATAGAGCTCAGCACTTGCATGCCATGAAGGCAGATTAAGTAGTTGAAATAATTTCTTGGGGATTGCATGCTCCCCTTTCTCATGTCAGGTTCAAATAGGCACAACTAACCAACTTCTAATATGGGTGCACTCGGCAGACCTTTGGAAAGATGGGCTGGCAACATACCTTTTCTGGGGGTTGTGTATTAAAGCGTCCACGGGTAGGAGAGAGTGTTGAATTATTTAAAACCATACATTATTCTTTTTCTCTCTCCCTCTCTCTCCCTCTTTCTCTCTCTTCCAGCCTCACTCACGGACTTGGAGGACTGAAGGGGTCCGTTGAGCGGTTGTAATTACTTTTTTCACTTGTGTTTGTTCAATGAAATGGAATAAAAGTAATTATTATGTACAAAGACCACGATTCACGGGCATTGTGGGTGAAAGAGAGAAATATGAAGGGAGAGAGAGGGAGAGAGGGACAGAGAGAGAGAGAGAGAGGGAGAAAATCGAATGCAGAAAACCTAAATGGGGTTCAAAAAAGAAACCAGGTTCGTACGTACAAATGTTCAACCAGTATTTATTGTAGCCTGTGGTTCAGTCCAGAGTGGGAAAAGGAAGGGATAGAGGCACGTAGAGAGAGATGAAAGAGCAACAATGGAGACACGCAGGAACAACATAGTTATAGGGTAGCATACATGGACGAGAGGGGGAGAGGTAAGAGCAAACAAAAATAGAAAGAAATGGGAAAAATAAAATAGTCAAAGGGGAGAGGAGCTGGACACTTGGAGAAGAAACAGCAGAGAAAAACGGAAGAGCGAGAAGACAGAGAAGAACATGTAGGATAAAAAGGGGAGAACTGGAAAGGAAAAGGCATATGCATAGAGAAATGTAAGGGAGCGAAAGTAAAACAGAGAATACATAAGAAGAAAGAGAGAGAGAGAGAAGACAATGGAGATGACAAGATGGTAAAAAATAGAGAATGAGAGAATAAAAACGGAAAAATATTGAGCGAGACAGTAAACCTAGAGGACAAGAGGGGACAAGGGGGAAATATTGAGGGATATAGATAGGGCAAAAACTGAGAACGAGAGAGAAAATAAGGACAAATAGATTGGGAAAAGGGATAATTGGAGAACGAAAGAGAAAATAACGACAAATAGATAGAGGAAAAGGAAAAAGAGAAAAATTAGAGAACGAGAGAGAAAATAACGACAAATAGCGGATAGCAAAAATGGAAAAATTAGAGATCGATTGAGGAAAAGACGAAAAAAGGAAATGTATGCAGAGACAGAGGGAACTTGATAAAATAGAGAGAAAAGATAAAAAAAATAGACAAGCTGAGAGAAAAAGAGGAAAAACAGAGCGAAAAGAGCAAAAACAGATATGTAGCAAGAGAGAAAAAGTGGAAAAATAGGCAGCTAGAGAGGAAAACGGGGCAAAATATGCAGCAACAGAGAAAAGGAGGAAAATAGACAGCAATAGAGAAAAACAGGCACAAAATGCAGCGAGAGAAAAAGAGGGAAAATAGACAGCAGCAGAGAAAAAGGGAAACATTTTCAGGAACGGAGAAAAGGAGGAAAAATATGCAGCAACAGAGAAAAAGTTGGAAAATAGACAGCAATGGAAGGAAAGAGAAGGAAATTGAACAGTCAGAGATGAAAATAGTGAAAAAGAGAGCAAAATATAGAAAATAAAAGTTTACTTGAAAGAAAAGGGGGAAGCAAGAGTGAGAAGATCCACGGAATGAAAGATGAAAAGAGAGAATGAGTAAAACAGGGAATGAGAAATAAAGGACGGATGAGCGATAAAGAAAAGAGCCGGGGAAAAACAAGAGAGATAGAAAGTGAGGGAAGAAAGAAGAGGAAACGAGGGACTTTGCGTGTACATTACGATGACCACTAAGAAGAAGGGTGGATAAGTAAATCATGTGTGGGAGCAGAAGACTGTTTTTGGGAGTGTGTGTTCTATGTTTATGACTGACGGTCGGATTGATCATGTCGTGCACTGAACTCAAATACAAATAAAAGGGACGATGGTAAATACCCTCCTTGTGCATTTCCTGAAGGGCCATCAGAACCAACTCATCTCCTGCAGGACCTAATGGGAGTTTCCACACATACGCATCCACATGTGTAATATGTGTATGTACACCCCATAATAAAGATGAGGATGGAAATATGGTAGCCGTAAAACACACAGACCATAATAGGACACATCCAATCCGGGCATGATGAGGACGTCTCTATGTATATGGAAATTTCGGACTCGGGGAAAAAAATTATTTGTTTTTCTCCACAAAGCGGCTGGGACGGAGGGGGAGAGATGGATTTGATAATTGGGATTGCTGGGGAAATGAGATTATGTATAGAAAGGGATACTCGTTAAAAAATAAAATTCTGTTGATAGAATTTTTAAAATTCCCATCTATGTGAAGCATTTTCAAGTAGGGCACAATCAAGTATTTTTTTTATCCTTCTTCTCCATGTCTTTTCCACCCCAAAGCTTTTGGTGGTTGGCGTGAGTTTGTTTTGTGAGCTTTATGAATGGCCCAAAAGTGGGAAGTGTTACATATAGACACGCTCTCCATTTCGAAGCAACCCAGCACGAGTCCATCCTTGGGGTAATGTGTTAGATTCATCCATCATATGGGAAAGAACGTGTTTAAACATGGACTTCATCCCCGTGTCTGTCCCTATATGTGGTCACTCCCATAAAAAACCCCAAAGGGGCTTTTGACGATGGTATCCGAAAGTTTTAAATAACTTTGTCCACACGTCCTGTTTATCCCAGTATATGCACAGTAATATTTATGTGACTGAAAGTTTTTTCTTTTAAAGTCCTTAATTTCATGAAAAAAATGTACCCCGCCACATTCATTTTCAAAGGAAAATATACGTTTTACTTCCCTTCTTGAAAGGGTTAAAAACATCTCACTTGTAATTCATGCCAAGATCCATTGCTTACTTTGCATGACCCCATGGAAAATGCATACGGCCAAAGCAAATGATTTAATGATGACGAGTCAGCAGCAGGTATGCTCCAAAATAAATAAACCACAAAAAAAGTACACAAACACAATCTCTTGTTTTTTTTAAATAAACAGTGTATATTTTTCCTTCTCCCATCATCTCATATATATTATCAGCATCCTTAATCATAATTTGTATATTTATTTAATTTTAATTTTTTTTGGTTAAAATTTATTTTTTTCCTTTTACTCCCATAATTTCATTTGTCATCCAAAATTAATAACAACAATGCATAACAATAATGTTAACTTGGAAAAAATAGTATTATAAGCCACACATTATATACAGGGAATTTTACTAAACAACAAATCTGTACCTGGCACCTCCGTTCTTTTTCTGCAATTTGGTTAAAAGTAATAATGACATGAGATTTTAACATGACTTGATTCGAGGAAAAAAAAAACCGCGGGATGTGGCATGACCAAGTGTAGTAATCTAATTATGGTGTAGTCATAAATCCCCACAAGGACACCATAACTCAAGGGGCAAATGAGCGTGTGAGTATACACAATCATATGAAATAATGAACAGATTATATAAGTAATAAGGAATAATTTGTTTTTCTCTCCACAAAAAATTTTTCACATCCACACTTGTTAATGCTTACCTTCTCTGTCTTAAAACTATATTTACAAAGATTGAATTCGTTCGTAATAATTACATATACTTTGACTAGAGTGTAGTCGTTATTAGCTTAGCGTAATCATTGTACATACATGTATTATATGCAGTCATAAATATTTATTTCTTTTAATTATTTCTATGTATATTACATACACAATTAGTACAATCAAATTGGACGAGGAGTCCCTTCCTCTTAAATACATTACATTTCCCAAGTGTGCCTTTTCCTCGGTCCTTTGGTTTGGTTTTTAAAATTCATAATATTTTTTTAATATATATTATATAGTATGTATATATGTACTCATTCAAATTATTACTTATTCATTTTGTGTACATACTATATACACACACACCACACATACAATATGGAATTCACACCCAAAAACCCTTTCACTCTCACTCATTCTGTACCCATATGAACGTATGTATACGTAACATATTTAAACACCCAATTAGTTACGTCTTTACACCGTGACATGTATGAATATACACGCTGGATTAGTGCGTCATTGTAATAAATATATATGTAACTATCTTTCATGAGGATGCATATACAGAAGTTCCGTGTCCACCCCACAGCGACACAATAACTCCTTAATAGTGGTACATTGGTTATGTATGTCCGTATACTATGACCGACTATGTGTGTATAAAAAAACTCATTCCCAGAGTTTTTCCCAGGTATTTATTATATATTTTTTTTTAATATTTTAATATTGAATTTTTTTTTTGTATTGGAAATAATTTGATTTTCTTTGTAGACATCTCATTAAACTGATTTATATAGTACTTCTCGTAATTCCCCCATTTTTAACCATATTTCCCTTTGGTACGGCCCTTTTACCGGAGGTGGAGCGAGAGACTCTTTTTTCTCCTTATAAAAATTAAATAATAATTTAAGGCCAGCTCATTCATGGAGAGTCATACACCCTTTATCAGATGAGATACTAATTACCTGTAGCGGAGCTTCCTTGGATATTTTTGTACCCGGGTAAAATTGAGCAGTAAAAACAACATTGTGAGGGTCTTTTGAACAAATATATTGTGTCTGGTTTTGGGAGGAAAGGCATGCTTAAAAAAATTGGAATTGCCTTCTATAAAAAGTTGGAGAGGCTCGGCGGAGGGGGAAAGTATGATTGTATAAAGGGAAGTATCCTTTTTTTGCTGTTGGGGCAACCTTTCTCTCTCTCTTTCTCTCTCTATCTCACTCTCTCACTCTTGATCTGTCTCTCTCCCTTTCTCTCTCACCAGGTCCCGCTCTTCCTCTGTGTACTTTGGAAAATTGTACCATTGTTACCCATTGACAGAGTGTGGGGCACAAAGAGCTCCTTTTCCACACTTGTTGTTATGATTATTGGAGCAAGTGTGATGTAGTCAATGCTTGGGGGGGGGCCTTCAGCGTCTATGTACAGAGCTATGACAATGCTCCTTTGATTGATTGCCTCATCACTTGTACACACGAGAGAGTCGTTAGTTTCTTGGAGTACACACAACATCTTTTTTTTTCCTGGAGGAGAGAATGTTACAGAAGAAGTCGAAGAGCAACAAGAGAGGGAGAGAGGAAATAACATTTGATTTGGCTTCCTTTCTTTCCCTCTTCCTTTCATTCTTTCAACCAGTCGATATTATGCTGGTTGCTCCCATTAGGTATTCACACCATTTTGTGTCATTCAACAAGTAGATAATGTGGGGAGGTTTGTGTGGAAGTAGTATGAGAATAGTTGGAAGAAGAGAGAGAGAGAGTGAGAGGGAGAAAGTGATGGAAAGAAAGAGAGGAGGCAGAGGAGAGGAAGAAGAAAGGAGGAAGGTGGATCATGTAAGTTCATTCACACTTGTATTAGCATCTGTACCACTCGTTTTTTTTTTCTTCACTGGATAGACAGATAGCAGATTGAAAAAGGGAGCAGCAGTAAGAGCCACTTTACACACAGACACCCACAAAGACTTGGTTATATACCAGAAAAGGAGAGCAAACATGGGCTTTTTTTTTCTTTCTTCATTCTTTTTCTTTACCCTTACATAGCCTCAAATGCTGTAGTGGAACACTAAGTTTTTTTTTTCTTTTGAAGGAGCTTTTTTTTTTCTACACACAAGATAAACCCCAGCCCTTCCCTTGTCTTTTTTTTTACCACCATTTTTTTCCCTCCTCGTTCAACATGTGAACTCTTTCTTTATTTCCTTGGTGTTATGATCGTTACAGAGCTTGTACATAACGGCTATTACCAGAATTAGTAGTGACACTCCACTTCGTGTGGTCGTGTAAAAGAGGGGGTAATAATGAAAACTGGTGACAGAACTTGTCTCTGCCATTGTCAAGTATTTATGAAGTGACATGAGGCGCCTTTGTTGGTGTTGTACTTGTTTTTTTTAACATATTACCCAAAAAATCCAACAACAATTTACGTGGGGAGATTAAACTCTCTTTTTAATGGTAAACCTCTGATTTTTTTGTGAGCACAAAATGGTATACTGTATGCCCTCAATGACCTTTATCATCTTGCTCTTACCAGGCCAAAGAGAGGGGATACATGGATTTAATTAAATGGCTCATTAATGGGAATTAAATCCCTTCTAACGGGGTACATTGGCTTTTTTTTTTAGATAAATGAAAGGGGAAAATGGAGGAAATCGTAAGTCAAGAGGGAAAATGAGGGAAGGAATTGTGCGTGTATCTGATAAAGTATTCATTAAAAAAATTAGTGAAGAAACCTTTTGCGGGGGAAAATAATTAAATTGCCTGATGGGTAAACTTGATTGAAATGGCGAGCATCAAAGTCATTCCTGCACCTTTCTTTCTCCATGCTATTTCTCTCTCCCTCTCTCTTTCACTTCTTTGCTTTCTCCCGCTTTCTCGCTCCCGTGTTTTGCCATATTTTCCCATTTTCCTTCCTTACTTTCCCCTCAACATGGACTTCTTCATTGGTAAATATAAGCACGGAGGAGAAAAATACCCCGGGAAATTTAAAATAGAATCAATTTAATTTGGTTTCTCCAAGCAAAGTTTTAATCAAGGAAAAAATCAATTTTAATCTTGGGGCCAAGTCACAGGGGGAGCCACTTTCTTAAGGCTCTTACATTATACTCCCTTTTAATATAAATGTAAAGCAATATTTTCCCTCCCGAAAATTGCACGTCCATTACTATGGCTCTAAGTTTTTTTAAAAATAATTTTCCAACACTTAAGTAGGTGGTCGTACCACGGTTGGTAGGAATCTAAAAGGCTCTATTCGTCCATGGAGCAGAGGGAGGAGTGGTAGTTTTTGCCCGTACAAAGGAATATGGCCCATGGTATTCACGAGAACATTGCGAAGATTGCTTATTCCAGAGGAGTTTAAATTTGCTGACATAGCAATTAACTAATTAGTAGCGGGCTCTCCCCAGGAGTCTTTCCTCTTACCATATAACTTAATTAGTAGGACCTGGGCGTTAGCGACTTTTCACGTCCTCCCTCACACACACACACGTAAAGGGTTATATCTTCTGGGGAAAGCAAAAAAAAAAAAGGTGAAAGGAGAGCATTCCCCAACTCTCTGAGATACTATAGAAACCATGTATGGAGGCATCCACGTATTTTTTTATAAATAAAAAAATGCAGTGGGAGAAAGACCCTGTTACATTACCACAGCCGTTGCCATAATTATGACAGTAGAAAAGTAATAGTGGCCGTAATAGATTGCGAAGGTGTGTTGTAATTATTATTAAAAAAAATCTCATAAAAACCATCTGCACCCATCCCCTTCAGTAGATGGCTGAGTGGGTGAGGAAGGGAGTTAAATGGAGGGAATAAGTATATATTATATGGACCGAAAAAAAGAAAGTGAGGGAATTATATAAATTAGAAGGAGAGAATGAGTCGCTGGATTTTTTAAAGGAGCTAATAACCGCGGGAAATTAGCTGCTGTTTATATTAGAAACTGAGAATTATAGTTAAACCGAGGCTTTGATCTCCATAATTATCATATTGCATACATATTACTTACGTAAGGACATTGGTATACATAATTATACAGAGAATCACATTGCCCCCAGAGAAAAACAGTTGAAAGAGTCGGAAATAATTTGGCGGACCATTTACTTTTCCGGGAATTATCAAGGGGGGAAATACATGGGATAACGCTTTATCTTGAGCAAAGATGCTTTCTCCATTTATTTACTTTCCGCCTCAGGCAGAATGGGAGAAGGAAGCCGAGAGAAAGAGAGAGAGACCCAAAAAGGGAAGATTATAGGCCCTAATCCAGTTTTTGTTGTTGATTCCACCAAAGTTTTATTAGTATTTTTCACCCTCCACCAAAATCAAATTGAAGGATGTAGAAACTTAAGTTGGATTTTGGGTTATATCTGTATTGTATGCTTGATTTCATAGGGGAACAACTTTTACCAACAATGCCGGATGCACCACCGCCGATTTGCCTTGAGAAATATTCCCCAAGTTTTGCTCTCACCCCTCCGGTAATCCCAGATCTTTTCTGATGTCTCACCACTGTCTTATGTACCTTCTTTCAATTATTCTGCTATTCATCCCCGTAACCCGAGAACTCAAATAGAAGAAGAATGGAATCTTTAATAGGGAAGTAGTACTTAATTGAACCAAAAAAAAATCTCTTTTATTTCTATCGTCATAAATTACACTTGTAAGCGCCTAAAATGGTCAGTGGACGCAGTTTCTACCTACGTGTTAACCTGTTTCGTCTCGTATACTTCTTTCACAATTTGTTTTTCTAATGGATGTGATGTGAGATTTTGACCTGACAATTCAACTGCATTATGGACTGGGCAGTTTCTATACACATTCACATCTTCGACTACAAAATAGTGGCATTAAATTAAAGTCCATTAAATTATAAAGAACCAAAATATGTACTTAAAATAACAAGTATCTTGAAA
Organism: Disparrhopalites patrizii; assembly: GCA_034698585.1. Taxonomy (NCBI): domain Eukaryota; kingdom Metazoa; phylum Arthropoda; class Collembola; order Symphypleona; family Sminthuridae; genus Disparrhopalites; species Disparrhopalites patrizii. Next base: position 8,893 of record JAQGBT010003668.1, on the reverse strand, counting down.
GTGTCCGCAATTCCTATGCAATTGACTCTCTTATTCTTATAGATGCTTCAAGATTAAATTCAAAACATTATTGATGATTTTTATTGCTACATTTTCATCCTTTTCCAGGCAAAGAGTGAAATATGGACAGGGATTAGCAGTAATTTTATTTTCGCGAATCCCCAGGAAGAGAATAGCAGTCACGGGGCAAGGAAAGAGATGATGACATTTTATGTTTAAGAAATAAAATTCTCTAAAAAAAATCCCTTAATGATAACATCACAGTAGAATTCCCCTCCCATACTGGCCTTTGCGTAGCCAAAAAAAAAATTAAATTATTCCATGAATCATAGTTACATACAAAAACAAAGTATTAAAAAAAAAATCTGTGAAGTTCATCCTGGTCGCATATTGTTTTGAAGTACAAAAAATTTGAAATAACAATTTCCCTCATTCCCTACCACCGGGCTAAATCCCATGAGATTGTCAAATCAATCACCCTGTTTGAACTACTTAATAATTATATTTACCCAAGAAAAAAAAACAAATCAAGACATGAAAAAAAAACAAGTCTTATAGCTTGGACTTAATCGTATACATTTTGTATGTACTAAGAAAGAGATAATGGAATGAAGCATTCTAGTCTTATCTACTTATCACCTTCCCTCCCTTGCCGGGGAACCTTCTCTTCCCAGGTGCAAATAAAATTTTGCAAAGGATTAGATAGCGTTATCATTTAAAAAAAAAATATGCCCACACCAAAGGGTGATTTTATCTCCGGATGAGAAAAGGCACCACAAAAAATAAGGGAGAAAAAAAAAAGAGATTTTCTCAACGTCTCCTCTCCTTGCCTTCCTATTTATTGTGTCCGTAATACACCCTAAAACACTTGGTGTATGTACAAAAATGGTATCATTGTTAAGAGTAATAATCTATTACCGTCGTATACGTGTGGAGTGACATCCTGTAATTTAATTGTTACATTCGTAAATATGTACATTATATTCCCTTGTCTCAGTACAATGTATTTAGTTATCCTTACTTGCTATCATTTTATATGAGATTACTGTGGCCGTACCCTTTGGAGGCATTGACATTGTAAAAATGATTGGCACCTTGTGCTTGTGTAGATGTAGGAGTAGTCGGAGTACAAGTATTTCTATCCGGGATCGGAGACACTCTCTTCCCCAGCAAAAAACACTCCTGCTATGTTGCCGTTCGCTGAGCCACGGGCTGCTGGTGATGTCCCATCGGGGAAGGACTCAATGACTGCATTTTCGGGGACATCGAATTGGAATTGCTGTTCATTAGCGTACTCACATTGTTGTTATTATTACTCGTGTTGTTGTTGTTATTGTTGTTCATCTTTGAGTCTTGTCTGCTCCCAAGAAAACAAAACCAAATGCATTACTTACTAAATGTTCGTTTAATTCTTCTAAATTCCAAATGTTCTATAGCAATTCGATTCTTCTAAAATTGAATTGTACTACAGCAATTCAAATCTTCTAGTGAAATTCAATTGCTCTAAAACATTTCAATTCTTTTTAAAATTGAATTGTACTTAAGCAATTGAAATATTCTAGTGAAATTTAATTGCTCTAAAGCAATTCAATTCTTTTTAAAATTGAATTGCACTAAAGCAATTCAAATCTTCGAATGAAATTCAATTGCTCAAAAACAATTCGATTATTCTAAAATTCAGTTGTTCTATAGCAATTCAATTCTTCGGAAATGCAATTGTATTAAAACAATTCAAATCTTCTAATGAAATTCAATTGTTCTAAAGCAATTCAATTCTTCTAAAATTGAATTATTATATGGCAATTCAAATCTTCTAAGGTAATTCCATTTTTCTAAACTATTCAACTCTTTAAAAGACTAATTGCTCTAAAGCAATTCAAGTGTTCTAGAGCAATTAAATTCTAGGGTAATTCAATTGTTCTAAAGAAATTCAATTATTATAAAGAAACTCGATTGTTCCAAACAAAATCAATTGTTCAAAAGCATTTCAATTTTTCTAAACCAATTCGAATCTTATAAGGTAATCCCATTACTCTAAACAATTCAATGTTTATAAATCAATTTAATTGTTCTACAGTAGTTCAATAACCTTAGAACAACTCATTTCTTTTAAGATGAATTGTCTTACAAAAATTCAATTCTTCTAAACCAACGCAATTGTTCTAAAGACAATTGATTGTTCTGAAGAAATTCCAACGTTCTTGAGCAACTTAATTCGTGCATGGCACGAAATTGGCTAAACTGGTAGGAAATTATGGCAAGGCTTTCAGAATTGCTATAATTGAAGAGAGTTTGCACATAGTAATGTGTCCCATCGTCTCTCAGATGAATCCTATTAGCGATTTATACTCATGGAATAAAATCAAGGGAAAAATGTACAAGCTCGAACTTACCCACGGAGTAAAGCCAAATTGCCAGGACTGTACGCCATATTGGCAAAGACCATTCGCTCCTCGTAGTCGTACTCACAGAGGATTTTATTTTCACAGAGGTAGAAGCGGTCACCAACACAAAACCTGTGAAATTATTTTTAAAAAATCCTCCAATTACCCACTGGTTTTCGACCAATTTTTAGCCGCCGTTCAGTTCCCGGAAAAATATTTCCAGGCGGAAATGAAATCCAGACCACTGAATTGGATGGAGTCATTAGAGAGAAAGAAAAACAAGAGGAAAACATATTTTCTAGGAATTGTCCTTTTCCATAAAATATCTGTAGATCCGGTCAAAGCCCAAAGAGTACAGGGACAAAGAACTATAGGAGAAATTTAGGGGGGGGGGCGGAAATATTTATAAGAAAAATAACTGAATCATGAAATGAAATGTGTCAGATAGGGACAGAAAAAATATTTGTCCCGTTCTCCCCGTATTTTTTAGAGTCTCAGTGGAGAGAATTTCTTGGAAAGTGACTCCACTCTTTGGAATCGAAGGCGTCTGTGGGGAGAAAAATTCCAAGAAAATAATCGCTACACAAGAAATTGAAGGGGGAGGGGGGCAAAAGAGGAACTTTCCCTTTCACTTGAGACCATTCCACGTAAATTGCGGAGTTATTGCGAATCATTTGTGAGGGACATTGATGGGGGGAAGAGGAGAGAAAAGAGGAAATTGACCCTTTCTATCACCGATAATGCTACTACTACCCAGACCAAAAGCTATATACAACAATACATAGAAAGAGATCTCCCTTGTGATGGGACAATGGAAAAATAACATTACCTGTGATTGCACTGCTGGCAAGCAAAGCATTCGAGGTGATAAACGTTTGCTCGGGCCCTCATGACCATTTCAAAGGCGGGAATCACCTTCGAGCAAGCCGCACAGTAGCCAGTATTACCGAATAACCTGTACAAGGAGACAAGAAATAACATTACAACAAAACTCGTTATTACTGTACGGGAGAAAAATCCCGGGGGGAAAAAAAATTCCCGCCCGGAAACACACATATTTGGTTCACACACCAGAAAAAAAATTCTTCATCAAACTACCAGTAGAACAATAGACGTTCAAATTAATGTCCAGTAATTTGTGCACCCAATAATTGCCATTCCTTAATTAAAGCGTCAGAAGAATGAATACAAATGAAGGCATGAATCATATCATTTTCCTGGAATTTTATTTTGATAAAATAAAGCACCGTAAAACTAAAATGCCTTTGTCGATGGAAGTGGAGAAAGGAAGGAAGAACAAAGGATTTTTGTCCATTTGATTCCCATTCTCTCTGTCCCTCTCTCTCTCTCTCTCTCTCTCACTTCCTCTTCCTCCCTACCCTTTCCCCTTCCATAGATGTGCCCACTAATATTCCTAGTATTCCTCTATGGCCATGAAAAGAGAAAACACCATTCACCACAATTACATGAGGAAGACGAGGAGGGGGAGGAGAAAAAAGGTAGCAACAACAATGAGTCGAGTTAATGAAGCTAGCCTATGGAAGAAACTTTTGTATGCACAGGGAATTGATAATGAATAGAGAGGGAGTGAAAGAAGGAAGGGAGAGAAAGAGAGGGAAGGAGAGAGAGAGACAGACAGAGGAGATGGTAGATAGGTAGAAAGCAGTTGTGTGCCTAAAAGCTAATTAGTGAAATAGGTCGTTTAAGCAAAACCAAACGAACCGAAGTGAAGGGGTGCGAGAGTCTGATTAAAGAGACGAGACGACCTTTGTGCTCCAGCAAAGGGGGAGAGATGCCGTGGGAGAGCTTAAGAGAGCGTCATCAAAAAGATCCAGAGAGAGGAGGAGGGGAGGAGCTCGTGAGGGGACAAAGATGGGCAAGAGGAGCACGAGTTCAAAGAGAGACAGAGAGGAGCAGCAAGACAACGAAAGAGAAACAATTAATAGGAGACAGAAAGGAATAGAGAAGAGGGAGAAGCAATGAAAGAGAGAGAGAGACGAGAGAAAATACAACAAAGAGATATGGAGATTCGATAGAGATATAAAGAAATATAGAGATTCGGTAGGGAAGAAAAAACATAGACGAGACAAAGATACGGAAACAGATTAGATGCGCAGGGAGACACCAGAGTCAAACACAGAAACGGAGAGAGAGTGACAGACAGAAAAAGAGAGACAGAAGTAGAGAGAGAAATAAAAAAGAGACAGAGAGAAAGAGTGAGAGAAAGAGACAGAGAGAGGGACAACAGAGAGAAAACGAGAGATAGAGAGGTACATAGAGGAATAAAAGGAGAGACAGAGGGGAATAAAAGGAGAGACAGAGAGGTACAGAGAGGAATAAAAGGAGAGACAGAGAGGTACAGAGAGGAAAGAAAGGAGAGACAGAGAGGTACAGAGAGGAACAAAAGGAGAGGCAGAGAGGTACGGAGAATAATGAAAGGGGAGGCAGAGAGGAATGAAAGGAGATGCAGAGAGGAATAAAAAAGAGAGAAAGAGAGACAGCAGAGAGACAACAGAGAGAAATGGAGAGAAAGAGAGTGACAACAGAGACAGAAAGAGAGAGATAACAGAAAGGGAAACAGACAGAGAGAGCCAGTGAGAAAGATAGGGCAACAAAGTCAGATGGAGAAATACAGAGCGAGAAAGAAGGAGAGAGAGAGAGAGTGGGGCAGCAGAGAGAGATTGAGAAACACAGAGCGGTAACAGAGAAGGGGGGATAAATACAGAGAGAAACAGAGAGAAAGAAGCATAAAGAGAAGAAATAGAATGAGAAAAGGAAGGGCCGAGAAACGTAAACTGTAAACGGAGACAGAGAGAAGATAAAAGGAGCGAGACGAAGTGTGGGAGGTAATGAAAAATCAGAGAGTGAGAGAGGAAACGAGAGAGAGAGAAAACTCAACACATCGCAGTCATCACACACTACACGCACATTACCACTACAGAAAGAAAGAGAATAGCTGAGAAACAGAGGAAAAGAAAGAGAGAGAGAGAATGAGTGAGAGCGAGAAACAACTGCGGGAAAATATCCGGGTGGAATTCGAATCCCTCTAAAACTCTGTAGGAAAACCTCTCTTCCCCCATCAAAAAACCAATTCAGATTTACATAAAGTAATTGCTGAATTGTTACACATTGAATTCATTCGCTAGCTCTTTATTCACATCGTGTTTTTGACAGTGAGTTATTGTACTTGTGAGTTTTCAATTAGTTTGTTTACGCTCCCGTAAAAATTCCACTTTCCCCATCCCTTTTAATGAAAGAATAATAATAATTAAGCTCTTTAAAGCTTGACGTATTATATCTATCCAGCGGCGCTCATTTTTCCGCAGTAATTGAAGCTGGAAACTAAATCCTTCCGCTTCCTTCTCTCTCTCTCTCCCTCTCTCATCTCACTCTTTCTCTTTCGTCCTTACTCCTCCTATTACCTCTCTCTCTCTCTCTCTTCACTGATGAATCTCTATCTCACTCCCTTCCTATTACTGTACCATATTTCTAGGGGCCAAAAAAAAATTAAATACGTATACGTAATGAAATGGTAGATGACGTGCATAAGCACACACACACTTTGCAAAGTATCATACAAGTCCATTCCCATACAGACACGCACTTCTCCTTCAAGTCCATCACTTATGCACATGGAGAAAGCGAGAGCTTGGTATAAAAAATAATGGGAGTAGAAGTAGACGTGCAAAACTGAGAAATAGGAACTTGGCAGGGTATGCCAACGAGGCAATTCTCACAAGTTCTTCTGTCTCACTTTTCTCTCTCTCTCTATCTCTCTCTCTTTCTCTCTCATTCCGTCGGCAGTCTGTACATTCCTCAGAAAGTATGAAGAGTGGAGAAATAGTGAGTGTCCTAGCCATCCCAAAACATTCCGTGCTTATCTCCAACCAACCATTCTTTTATACCATCAAAGGACACGCATCCATTCTTACTCCATTTTTTTTGTTTCTCTTTACTACGATTGAAACCACCCCAAAAAAACGTTCTCGTCTCCAGTATCCCATATTTTTTTTCATTTTGCACCGGTGTCATGGGTGGAGGAACAAAAACAAGTAATTAAGAGGCACACACAAACCCAGAAATATTTCTAGAGACCGAGAGAGACACGGAGAAAGAGAAAAAAATGACAAGGGGGGAAAAGTGCGTCTAAATTTACCTAAGATAGTCTCGTTTGCATAGAATCAGGTTCGCTTTCGTATATAAGGTTGACCCCACTTCTCCTAGACGGCAGTCACAGCATCCGCACTTGAGACCTAAAGACAAAAAAAAAAACAAGAAATGTTGATAATGAGTTTTAAATGAAAGTAATGACAAACATTTTACTTGAGCTGACAGTTAGAAAAAAAGACTCATAAGTTATTAATCTTTTACGGGGAAGGAGGGAGAAAAAAACAATTAAAGGGTAATTTACTGTCCCCATCTAAGTGCCAGGGATTTCCCTAATAGCTGGGGAATTTCTTTGGTCATATGTGGTGATGAGCAAGGAGGAATTTATGGCTAAAATGTGTCTTGTGGCTGGAAATGTAATTTGTTGTGTCATGTTGACAGAAACAAAGGGTTATAAAAACAAATATACAAATATTGTTGTTCTGAAGTATAAATTGTTTCGGGGGGGAACTTACAGTCTTCGTGCCAGAAGAGGTCTAAAGCCTTGAGGAGGAAGCGATCTTGAATTCGTTTGCCACATCCGGCACATGATGAGCCATTTAATTCCGCCGACCCACTCTCGGAGCGATGATGGCGGGAATTGACAATCCCGATCCCACCGATGTCTCCATTAGACATGGCTGGCACACCGGGCTCCCCTCCTGTCAGGGCACAAACAAAACAATTTGTAAGGACAAAAATTAAGTGAACATCCATGTATGTGTATACTTAAATCATAAATCATTTCTTTTAGACCTCCTCCATTTTTTTACCCGGGAATCATCACCACCACAAAAGCTACTAATACCCCCATAGTAATCAGTGACTCAGACTCTTTATAAAGGAAGAAGGAAAAGGAGATTAAATCATCAGGATTTCGGTTTTCCCACCCTTTCATTTAATTAACTATGCCATCGTTATCATTAACTACAGTTCCTTCAAGGGGAAATCTTCTGTTCTCTCTTGGAAGTCAGTGAAAAATGGAAAAGGGACGGAAATTCCATCTTGGATGGAGCGCTTCAATTTTTTAATAATCTACGCCACAATTCCTCACTTACATTTTGTCTCTGTCTAGCATAATAAACGGAGGTGTACCTATATACAAGGCCTGTATAGTGAGGGGCACGTGTGTAGTATAGGTATATGTACATGTTTTGTACCAAAAGGGATTATGTACAGAGTGCCAGGAACCATTTCCACACACATATGCACATGGCAGAGGCTGGAATGCCCCAATGTTTACGTGACTCCATAAGTTGTCAATAATCCATTATGTACTTACATACCCATGTGGATATGCATATATATGGTACAAGTATACACTTGTATGTAATATATCTAATATGCCTGCCTGGTGTATCGGAATTTCTCTTTCCACCATCCCTGAAAGTGAATGTGGGCGTCTTCCTCATGAATTCATCAAGACTTTAAGCCTCAAATTTGATTGTGATTCACACCTAAACCGTCCATAATCTGACAGGAACACGAAAAGTGACACTGCATGTGATCGTGCTCTAAATATATCTCATGTATCTGTGTTATAGAAAGGGATCCTCTTATATCGAACTCCGTCATCCCCAAATTTTCCTACAACTCACACCTATATCGACAAGGAAATATTTGGTGGGAGTAATACACTCATCGCAAATTTGGGCATCTATGCCCATGCATATTCCATGCACCTCCTCTTTTTTTTGACAGGAATTGAACGCTTGGAGGTAAAAATTTTTTTTCTTCTCATAGATTTCTCTCCCCTCCGTCCTTCTTCCTCACTTTCCCTTATGTTGGCTGGGAGGAAGTTATTGTGTCAAGTGATAAGTGAGATACCGGAAATGACAGCGTGATCTTCAAGTGAATATTCGACGGTTAGAAAAAGAAGATGATGAGAGGTTTTCATGCCTTCAAGCTCTCCTAACATTATTTCCTATTTGCTTAAAGAGAATCCATTTTTTTTCTCTCTCCCCAAGAAAAAAAAACTTTGTTGATGTCAGGACCTTTAGCCAAGGCACTGGAGTATCTTGAGTCTATAGAATGTTCTATTGGGGGTATATCCTCCTCCTCCTCCGTCGAGGTCTAGACGGAGTATTCAATGTTTTCCTCCGATAAACATGGCCAGTATGTATACAAGCTCAACGGAGGCAGTATATCAGTGGCAGTAATATCCGCCCTGGCGGAACAACGTAGGAGAGAGATAGAGAGAGAGAGAGTCTTAGACACGCATCTATTATCCTCACCATACCTATTTACCAGAATAAGTTATACGCCATCACTAATATCACCACACCAATTTTCTCTCTCCCTCTCTCTCTTTTTCTCTCTCTTTCTCTTTTTTCTCCCTCTTTCTCTCTCTTTCTCTTTTTTCT
>JAQGBT010003667.1:0-18861 GCA_034698585.1 Disparrhopalites patrizii | reverse complement strand
TTTTTTGCCTTATTTTCCCTTTCTCTTTACGTTTCCTTTTTTGCCTTATTTTCGCTTTCTCTTTACGTTTCCTTTTTGGCCTTATTTTCCCTTTCTCTTTACGTTTCCTTTTTTGCCTTATTTTCCCTTTCTCTTTACGTTTCCTTTTTTGCCTTATTTTCGCTTTCTCTTTACGTTTCCTTTTTTGCCTTATTTTCCCTTTCTCTCTACGTTTCCTTTTTGCGCTATATTTTCCTTTTCTCTTTGTTTCCTTTTTTCCCCTTATTTTCTTTCTCTTCACATTTTGCCTTTGCTTTTTTTGCCCTATTGTCTCTGTACTTTTACTTTTAAGCCATGTTTTCTCTGTACTTTTACTTTTAAGCCATATTTTCTTTTTACTTTGTTTCCTATGTTTTCCCCCTATTTTATCAGTACTTTTACTTTTAAGCCATATTTTCTTTACATTTACTTTTTCGTCATATTGTCTCTTCACTTTCACGTTTTTGCTCTATCTTCTTTACTTTTTCGCATCTGCTTTGTTTGCTGTATTTTCTCCTCGACTTTAGATTTTCGCATCTGCTTTGTTTGCTGTATTTTTTCTTCCTGGTTACGTTTTTGCCTGTGCTTCTTACCATATTTTTCCTTCGATTTTGCTCGACTTTCTCTTAATTTTTTGCTTCATTTTCTATTTGCGTTTGCTTTTTTGACTTATTTTATTTTTGCTTTACTTTCTCTTTACCTCTCCTGTTTTTGCCTCATTTTCTCTCTTTCATTGCTGTTTGTCTCCTTTTGTCGGATTTTCGGTTTATCCTTACTTTTGCTTTACTTTTTTTTTCGCCCTATTTTCCCTTTTTCCTTACTTTCTTTTCCGCGCCTTACGTTCTGTTTACGTTTTCTTTGTTTTTTGATTATTTTATCTGTGTCCTTACGCTCTTTCTTGCGCCTTGATTTTCCTTTGTATTTTCTTGGCTTCCTCTCTCCTTCCGCTTTTATCCCGTAATTTTTGTTTACTTTCATTTTCCAAACTTTCTCTTTCTTATTTTATGTCTGTATTATGTTTTTACGTGGTCTTTCGGCGTACTTTCTCTTTTCTATGCTTTTCTCGTTTTTTCACCTTGCATCTTTCGTTCGCCTTGCTTTCTCTTTCTTTTTCATTTGTATTCGCAAATTTTCTTTTTATCTCTGTTCTTTCTTCATGCTTTCTCCATCGTTCTCCTTTTGATTTGTCTTCCTCCTTATTTTCTCTACAATTTTCTTTCCCTTGTCCCGATCTCATTTGTAACTGTTTCTAATATTATGTCGATTTATTCCTTTATTTACAATTTCCCCTTCACTTACCTCTTCCTTCTCATCCTTTCCTTTTTCAGCTTCCACATATTTTCCCACCTTTCAGACTTTCACATCTTCTTTCGTCTCTTTTCGGCGTTTTTCACGGAAACAAATCATCTATACTTTCTACTAATAATGGATGTGTCTCATCCAAAAGTGCAACTCTCGCCGGCATTAATCAAACTTTCTCCATCGGAGTTTCACGCATACTCCCCATGAAAATGTCTCTTTCTTCCATTATTTCTCCCCTCTCCGGAGCTATCTTTAGATGTTTCTTCATATGTAATGGATTTCGCAATAAATTTCCTTCTCTCAATGACCTCTTTTTCCCTTCGGTTTTTCTGACTGGCCTTCATATCCCCAGCGTCTCTCTACTTTCTCCGTAGCGATTATTCTCTTTCTCCCTGTGACTTTCTCTTTCTCCTCATCTTTCCCCAAAATGATCCTCCCTCCTCGCCTCTTGTGTTCTTTCGCCCTCCTCTGAGGGCATGTATCCAGATGTGTGTGCATGTAAAGTTTCCCTAGCCTACTTTCACCCAAACTACATGCATCTCTCCCACTACACATGTAGTAGTTGAAAGATGGACCAAAAAAATTTTCAAGGTTTCCCAGTCACTATAGGCTCTCCCTTCCTCTCTTTCCCTTTACAACTGGCTTTCTCCCTCGTCAACGGGCACCCAGAGAAAGAGTCCATAGGAAGTGTGTAGAGAGAAAGCACGGGAGAAAAAGAAGATTAGGACTGCTACCACACGGAGTTTATTATTACAAAATATTTCCTCCTTTTTATATCATCTTCCCTGCAGCCTCAGCCTTTTTTTTCCCTATATTCATTTAATTGCCCAAAACTCTGGCTTTTGTTGGGTTTCTCTCTTCCCCCAAGGAAATCACGGGAGGCGGGTCGGATATAATATAATGGGAAGGACAAAACACGGGATTTTTTTTTAAGGTGTGATCCCATGGAATTATAAAACTCCCCATTCCCAGTCGGAATGAGGTCGGACGAGACGGGATTTTGTCGATTGTGAAAAGGGAAAATCTGCGGAAAAGTGAGACCAGGGACATGGAAGGGTTTTAGCAGGGAAAAAAAGAAATATATAAAATTTATATATAACAATTCAACAGGGTGTCTTTTTGTGTGACGGGGAAGCCCCAAAAAAATAAGACGAGAGGGGAAAAAGACAAGAGACAGAGCCGAGAGGAAGGAAGATGAAGCAATTTTGCTTGTCCACTCAAATGGTGGCATTTGGAGATTGTGTAAGGTCAACTTTTGTTTACAAAATTCCCTTTTATTTAAAAATTCCCTTTTATTTAAAAAATTCCTTTTATTTACAAAATTCCCTTTTATTTAAAGAATTCCTTTTATTTAAAAAATGCCTTTCATTCAAAAACCTCCTTTTAGTTAAAAAATTCCTTTCATTTTGAAAATTCCTTGTATTTTAAAAATTCATTGTATTGAAAAAATTCCTTTTATTTTAAAAATTCATTGTATTGAAAAAATTCCTTTTATTTCAAAAATTTCTTGCATTTTAAAAATTCTTTTTATTTTAAAAATTCCTTGTATTGAAAAAATTCCTTTTATTTTAAAAATTCTTTTTATTTTAAAAATTCTTTGTATTGAAAAAATTCCTTTTATTTTCTCCTTAAGCCGTGTACATTCTTTTGTAATAAGCAATATACTCATATACAGGGTGGTTTCTTAATGGCGTAATTTCCTCCTATAAATCCTGTTTTTTTTTTGAGCATTTCCATCACAAATGAAAACGTAAGGGATTTTTTTCTAGACTATAATTCCCAGAAGCTGTCCCATTCTGTATATGGACACACTATAAAATAAATACATATGTATGTATTTTAAGAATTTAATTATTTTATTCATTTATTTATTATTTTAAGTTGAGCATGAACATTGCTTATAAATAATAATTGTGGGGATAATTCCAGATTTGGTCCACATATGAGGTCTTCTCCACCTCCTTGACTTTCTTCGCCAGCTCACATTTCAATGGGATTTTCCAGAAGGGGGAAAAATTGATTACGGTGGAGATTCCTGGATTAACGGGTACGTTATTTAGGATTTTTGTTCAAATATTTTCTATTACCACAAACTAAAATGTAATGACATTATTTAAATGGTATATCTGAATTTTTTAGGACTGCAAAAAACGTACATTTGGACTGTGTTAATTCTTACGCTCATCATTAGTATCGTCTGGGTCGATTCTTCCATTCAGCTCCTCATTGGGACGAGAAAGGTATGGTATACAGAATTTTTGTTCGGCTTTTAATGACTCTAAAAGGCACTGTAATGATCCCCAAGCAAATTGGAAATGGCCCCAAAAGACATTGAAATGAATCCGAAATACCTTGAAATGAATCTGAACGACCTTGAAATGAACCCAAATGACCTTGAAGTGATCCCAGAAGACGAAAAGTGGTCCCTGAATACGTTTCAATAAATCCCAAAATATTTTTCACTAGTCTTCTCGTTGGGTAAAGTAGAGTCTCTCTATAACAATCTTATCTACAACATTCTCCCTATACCAGGATTTATCGTTCCTCCGCAGCATTTATACATTTTGTTATTGAAATATTTCAGTAACAAAATTTCTTTGTAACAATATATTTTTCCTCGCCCTTCACAATCAAATACACGTGTTAGAAGTTCCCTATAATAGAATCTATTATTTGACCGGGCAAAATGGTGAGACTAAACACCGCGAGGATTTTCAATGCTAAAATCGCTCTCTATAACGGTGTTTTTATAACGGTTTTTCCGCTATACATAACGGGGAAGTTTTGAATTCCTGCGGTCAATCATTTTTTACTATAACTGTTTTAGGTCACGCCTTCAAATATTTCTCGCATTATAATGGTTTTTCCCAAATTTTAAAGCACCCGCGGTTTTTCACTTTTTACTATAACGGTTTTAGGCCACGACTTCTCGCACTATAACGATTTCCCTGAAGTTTTGAATGCCCCGCAGTTTTTCACATTTTACTATAACGGTTTTTTCATTTCTTTTCCAGACCCCACAAGCTTACGTTTTTCTTTATAACGGTTATTGCATTATTCCTTATAATTGTTTTTCTCTATAACGGTTATATGCACCTACATCTTGCTAAACCATTATAAATAGAATTGACTGTAACAACATTATTCGTCCTTCCCTTGAATGTTGCTATGGAGAGACTCCAGCCAAAAAGCGTGTGTATAGATAGCATAAATTTGTAAGGTAATCAGAGGTGTCCAAAATACTTTAATTGTAATTACTAAATACAAATTACAAAATGCAGTCGCAGGATTTAATTACAAAATATCAATTACATTCGGCTGCCTTCCAAGTATTTCATTACAAACTACAAAATACATGCGTAGTAAGTAATGCATTTAAATACTCGTTTCAATTACAAAATACAATTTATTGTATTTAAAATACGTATTTTGAATACAAAATACAAATAAATATTTGAATATTTGATGTATTTAAATGTATTTGAAATACGTATCATATGCGTTTATTCTCATTTAAGAGCACAGTCAACAATTTACAAATACTGTTTTGCCGGGGTGCATTTTTAAATTACAAAATACAATAAAATACTTTCAAAATTTCTAATGTATTTACATACAAATTACAAAATACAACAGAAAACTTTTAAAATTTCGAATGTATTTAAATACGAATGAAAAATGCAACAAAAAACTTTTAAAATTTCTAATGTATATAAATACAAACGAAAAATGCAACAAAAAACTTTTAAAATTTCTAATGTATATTAATACAAATGAAAAATGCAACAAAAAACTTTTAAAATTGCTAATGTATTTAAGTACAAATTACAAAATACATGGAGAGCACATCATTATTTGAAAATACAAAATATAAAAATGTATTTTAAATACGTATTTCAAATACATGTATTTTAATTACGATGTATTTTGGTCACCTGTGAAAGTATAATTATTATAATTATTGGTATTAAAAATGTTTGAGAAATGCTTGTTTTTCTCACCGCCAGATGTCTCAAGTGAGCGTGGAGGAGGTGAAGCGCTGTCGCTACTGGCTCCACCTCTCCTATCTCCTCCTCTTCCTCTTCGCCTTCAAATCCTACAGTAACACGGGCTACGTGTCCGCCTTCATCCTCTCCTGTCTGGCCCTCCTCTACCGAGGCGCCGTCATCTTCGTCGTACATGAGGAGATCCATGATCTGGAGAGACAACTCCTGGAAAATGCGTCCGCCTCCACCGGCCATCCCCACCGGGTTCATTTCATGGACACGGAAAGTGACATCCTCTACGAGTCCGATTCCGTTTGAATAACTATATAAAAAAACTCATTTCCAAAAATAATTTCTCTTCTAAAAAAAAGAATCGCTTTCCACCCTCTCTTTCCCTTTAAATAGTGCTGCTAAAACCTTCCTGGCGATTCTCCATAAACAAAACAAAAAAAATTATAAATAACTCAATGAAAATCAAGTACAATTTACATAAATCATGTTTAAAATACTAAAAAAAATGTCCCTGATTTACAACCAGCTAAACATGAAAAACTATAAAGGACTATATACAGACTCTTTTTAGGATATAAAAACAATTCTAAACAATTTTAAATCAAAACAAATAAATTTTAAAACAATCCGCCATGAACAGTTACAAATAGATGAGATCCTTCCTCGGGAAATTCTCCCATATTTTCCTTTGTGACCCGCTTGTTTTTTTTTTGTTCACAGAAGGTCGTATCTCTGACATCACAAAAATACCTATTTTTTCGTCCAATACAATAATTAAATGACGCTTGCTTCCTGTACAGGGTGGTCCTTTGTTGTATCCTAAACAATTTGACCCTTAAAATACCCACAATTTGAGTGGGAGGCCTATTTGTGGGCAGACACCCTGTACACAACACATTAATATATAATATATACCTTGTAGATCAAAAAATAAAAGGGTACAGGGTGGCCTGGAGGAAACTTAATCTCTTTGGTCACGTCCAGCGTGACGACTAATCTCATTTTGACGCATTTTTAAGATGCCCAAACAAGAAATAATTAGTTGCCACCCTGCACCAATACTAATTGAAGCTCCTGGAATCGTTTCTGGCCACCCTGTACAAATGTACTACTCATTGTAAGGAAAATGACCTGATTTTAAGCGAGTAAAAAAAAGCGAATGAAAGATAAAATGGAAAAGACACAAAAAAATTGACCCAATTATAAAAAAAAAAAGGAATCGTTCCATGTCTGAAAGAGGTATAACCCAAAGATCTTCAAATGTGACAGTTGCTGCAATTGTGACAGTTGCTGCTATCGTGACAATTTCTGCTTAAGACGGAGATCGGTGAAACGGCGCCAATGGGGTCAAGCTCAAGATTCGTATTGAAAAATAAATTCGTATTAAAGGATCTCCGCGCTAAATGGAACTGTCACAATTGGAGTTTCCACATGTCACATTTGGGAACTTTAGCCTATAATTCAATTCTTTAAAAGAAAATGGTTCTGCCTCCATTCGCTATAAGAAATTTTTGTCGTATTAAAACCTTGTATTAAGCCCTTTTTCAATCCTAAAAGTCAAGCCCTGCCAATCTGATTAGCTCCGTGAAAACTTTCTCCATTTTCACCAAAGAATATGAATCTCCATCAAGATTTAAATGGGAGAAAAAAAGGATAAAAACAGTATTAATAAAGAAAAGAGAAGAATTGTATTTAATTCTCCTTTGTATTTAATAGTACGTACCAGAAGACAATACTTGAGAGTAATGATAAAGCCGATTCAAAGGCCGGACAAGTGTAGCAATAAAAAAGTAGACATTCTCTTCCAAAAGATTGTCCCACATATTGCGGCTTGTTCATGTAACGTTTTACATAAATAAATAAATAATTACAGAAAAAAATAATATATTAGTCGCAATAAAGAACCGCTTAGCCAGGGTATTCCAAAAACTAAAAAAAAATACAGATTGTGCTGTAGAAGACTTTATGAGGGGGTTGAGTGACCCTTGCAGGAGGGCAAAGTTTGTAGATAGACAAAATGAGGGTCAATAAAACTGCTCTAAATAATAATAATAATAATAATAATAATAATAATAATAATAAACTACTGTGTTATTAAACCTTTGTAATTGACAAAATCCTCATCAAACCCTTTATGAACATTGGCAATCATCCAAAAGAGAATCCTTTGTACACTGTAGGATGTACCTTCCTAACAAATTATGAATTCAAAAAAAAAAATATTAATATAATCGTATATTGTACATTATATTATTTATTATAATTATCTCATATATTCCTTGTATTTCCAATTGGCCGAGTGTATACACGGTGGTTCACAAATCCTGGAACTGGACTTTCCAATGAAGACGTAAAAAAAGCATTGGATTTTAAAGATTTGTGCCGATTTATGAACCACCCTGTACACACAATAACTTGACACACTTCGCACAGTCTCGCACATTTTGAAAAAAAAATTTATGGAATCAAAATTATAAAGAGAAAATAAAATAAGGACTTTATTAAATATAATTAATAATGAAAATAGTTATGCCGTTATACGTATTTGAACGTCATATTTATGATGTAGACAGTACCAAAAGGGGGATTTTCTCCAGGAAAAACCCAATGAAATTGTTTTTTTTTTTGGAATAAATATGTATGGACATTCCCATACGGTTGGGGCTGGATACATTTGATGTTATATGAAAAACCAAGTCACAGTTTCTTCCTGTCATTTGTCGAAAAGGCTCGATTCCGGGTGGATTTGTTATAAACGAATAATAAAGGGAAAATATTTGAAAAAAAATGTATTTTTGCATGTGTCTTTCTTATATTCGTTTGTTGCCCTTAATCCAGTTTTAGATTCTTGGAATATCTTTTAGAACATCTTCAAGCATTTTAATTTTAGAATCCACTTGTAAGCCAGCTTGTGTTTTAAAAAAGCGTTATTCTAATGCTGTTTCCCTAAAAAAAAATGATGCTATTTATGCGGCAAGCGTTTTATTTTTGTACTAAAACTGGTCTGATTTTAAGAATGTTTTTTGGTTAAAAATTTGGTTTGAAAATTAATAATTTTTACCATAAAATTATTGGGATTTGTTATTTGTTTATTTATAGCAACTTGCGACTTGCATTTCAAGATTTTATGGTAATTTTTGAACTGAGATTTTTTCATGTACGAATAAAAAGCATTTTCGGAATCAACCTTTGCAACTACAGTGGAGTATCTCTGCATCAGCACTCCTTATAACAGCATGTTCTATATAACGTCAGGCAATTGGACGCACCTTGGACATATAATACATAATAATTGCGTACTGTATAATAATATTCCTTTTATAACAGCATTTTTGGTTCGGTTGGAAGCTGTTATAGAGAGATTCCGTTGTAACTACATTTGCCTGTGGTTTCTTTTCATTACTTATTTCAATTTTTCGCCGACATTTTTACTGATTTTTTCCTCGCAAGTTCTGAAATACGCCCTTGTTAAAGTAAAAATTATGCTTCTATTACAGTGGACGCTCTCTATGGTCTACAACGGGATCCATTAAAATGGTTTTCTCTCTACATCCGTGGCAGAAAATGCTCCCTTTACAGTGTTTTTTTGTATTACATCTCTTCTAAATTGCTTAAAACTCACTGGGAGTAAGCATCGAAAAAACTAATTTTCAATTCATGTGTGCACCAATGCAGACTATAGTCGACTCTCTTTACAACAGCACCCTATAAAGCACCAAATTTTTGCCCGTTATAGAGAAGAACCGTTATAGAAAGAAGACATTTCTATATGCTAACAATTAAAAAGAAATTTTGCCGGGAGCATTTTTTGCTGCTGGTATAGAGAGAGAACTCTTATGTGAGAGGCCGTTATAGGGAGAGTCGACTGCATATGCTTCTCCATTTTGTTAATTCTACTAATTGTCTACCATGGGAAAATAATTAAACACAAGAATAAAGCTCAACTTTCACCATTTAACACAATTTAATCGTAGGATGTGTGTATACGCATTTTAAATATAAAAAATTATCAACAATAATGATGAAAAATGTTCCCCCTAATTCAGCTATACCACATGATTTTTAGGGAGAATTTTAATCTACATTCTTCCTAAGGCTTTTTTGAACATTTGAAAACATTTTTCAATCACATTTTTAAATAAGAATTTGTCTTCCCATATTATTCCCAGCTCAATATTTGGGACGTTCTCCGGCGTAGCCCCCGCCGTACACGGATCCATGCTGTGAGGGCGCGACCCTGTAAGTAGTGCAAATAATCAATAGCTATAATTTACTATTCAGAAAATGTCAAAAATAATTATTACTTTTTCTAAATAAAAAACAAATATGAGCTATATGAGAAGGGATTTGAAAATTTTTTGGAACATTTTTTTTACGCACCTTGCAGGAATAAATTGTCCTCTGTTGTCCGGTGCTTCCCTCGCCCAAGGCACGATCTCTCTTAATTGCTGCATTTCTTTCCGGAGTCTACGGACATTTTTCAAACATATGCGTGAGCATAGCCCAATATATTATATACATATGGCCAGATGTATGTATGAATGCCCATATGTTTAACAAGATTACATTAGCAATCTGCAATAAGAGAATCAGACAAGTTGAATTTAGTATATATTTATAGAAATGAAAAGCAGGGCATTATTACCTCGTATTTTGAACCATGAGAGCAATGACGAGGATGAGGAGAAGGCCAACGGCTGCCCCGAAAATACCCGACAAAATGTAAATATTCCGCTCATTTGCATCAATCTCTTTAACGAGCACCTCCCACTACAAAGAATCAAAGAAAGAATTTCCTTTAAAAAAATCCTGTTCAAGCCAATAAATAATTTATGTGTCTTTATATCAACATACCGTCAAAGCGTCAATAGTTGCTTTGTGGAGATCCATTTTTCAAAAACGTCCAATTTCAACGTAATAAAACAAAAAATCTATTTTTTTGGAAAAGCCCAGACAAATGGCGAATCTATTTTCCTTAGCTGTGTGATGAGTAAATGGGAATATTCAAAGACTGCCGTCAGAGACCATTGTAGCCTCATTTTCTATGTACAAATTATATCCCTGATAATCTTTATCTCCTTTGCAGGAGGCATGAATGGCCGATGGCCGCAGTGATTATATTTCGGGTGAAATCCTATCTTATCTTTTGATTCACTCACCTTTTTCCAACGGGGAAATGTATAATGCGGATTTCATTATAAAATTCCTTTCTCAGCACCAATTTTTTTTTATCAGGGCATAGCATAAAAAAATTCTATTGTAGGCTTCAAAAATTAATACTTTGTCAGAATAAAAATATCGTATGAACCATTAAAACAGTCGACCGTTTCGGCCAGTTATTTCTGCTGGGGGACAAATCTGTTGGAAGAACGCTTTTCCTTCCTTTTTTGTAACAGGCAAAGAACGGATAAATTTGGTTTTCAGAATTGCTAAAACAATTTATTATTCATCCAAATCGTCATTTTAATTTAAAAATCATTTCGGACCACATTAATGCTATAGATAGCTTATAAAAGTAAAAAAAAAACGGCTTAAATGAGTTTTTCCTTAGGGACAAAATTGACCCATGTCACTGCATGTAGGAGTCTCTCCATAACAGCACCCCTTATAACAGTATGTTCTTCATAACGTCATGAAATTCGCAGCATCCTGTACATAGAATACATAATAATTGTGTTCTTTATAACAGCATTGATAACAGCAAAATTTTGGGTTCCCTTGGATGCTATTATAGAGAGACTCCACTGTGAAATATCAGCTGGTCAGTTTTAAAATTAAGATAAAATTATGTTATTGGTCATAATTTTGATATTCAGGAAACGTCTATTGGTCATATTTTTGATGTATATTAGATATGAATGTAGGAAAATACAAATGGTCAGTATTGCATTTAAGCTCCAATGTGAGTTGTCGGAAAATATGCTTAAACCTTTAAACAACTAATTGTTATATAATAATTCATTTTCTCTTGTTTTTTACAAGAGGAGATGCGGCAGTAATTGTGTATAAATAATGATGCAAACAGAGCCATTAAAAATGAATGCGTTTTCCTCCGCTTAAGCTCCTATAGCTCTTGATTATCAGTTTTATCACTTTATCAGTGTAAAGGTCACACCCGGAATTTGTCCCTTTTCTATTACTCATAAATAACAATTGCCTGACTCATGCAACCTTGGGATAAATTGAAATAATTTGTCCGTGTTTGTAAATGGCTCACTTCAAACCAAATGTTTTTTTTTTCCCACGAGCATTTTCTCCCATAAATGAGTAATGTTTAATAATAACATTTTTTTCACATATCATAATAATTTAAAGTTGCATAGTCATTTATGATCAACATCCTTACATGGTCATATCACCTCGTAATATGAGGTCCTGGGACAAAATTTCAACAATGATTTCCTTAAAAATATTTTATTTTTTTAAATATTTGCAAATGTCCATTTCACCAGCCAAAATTGGATTTAAATTTGTCCACCTTCTCCGGGTTTTTACTGGCGTACTTGCTGGCGGCATTAAATCCCATCTCGCCAATCTCCATGGCCTGACCGAAATCTTCACCTCCAATAGCTTCCGCAACTCCTCCAAAATCCTCGCCCGACATTTCCATGCCCTTGTTGAGCATCTTCATCCCGAATTTTCCTGCCTTGGCCGCATTCTTCTTATTTAGTTTGGATTCCTTTTCTTGCTTCTGGGGTGGTTCCTCCCAATGGCCACCGCCCGGAGCCCCGCCGCGTGGGTAGTCATCATAACCACTGGGGCCACTCGGGCCTTGGTTAAATCGGCTTGGAGGTGGCCCTCCATAAGAAATGTTGGGGTTGCTCGAAGAGAAATTCCCTTGACGATGGTCACGTTCGTACCCCGGATTTTGAGGTGGCGGCGAGTAACTTCGGTTCGTATAGCCTTGTTGCTGCTGTAACCTGGATAAGACAAATTATTTTGCAAAATGGTTATTACAATGATATAAAATTATTTTGCAAAATGGTTATTAAAATGATATAAAATTATTCTGGAAAATTTGTGGGAAATTCATGAAAATTCCTGAAAAATTCCAGAAAAATTCCAGAAAAATTCCAGAAAAATTCCAGAAAAATTCCAGAAAAATTCCAGAAAAATTCCAGCAAAATTCCAGAAAAATTCCAGCAAAATTCCAGAAAAATTCCAGAAAATTCTAGGAAAATTCCAGAAAAATTCCAGGAAAATTCATGAAAAAATCCAGAGAAATTTTGCTCCAGTATAATACTTGTGAGGATATTCCTGGAAACCCCGGCTGGTGAGGTCATCTGGTCTTTCCGCAGGTGTCTGATGACGTTGTGGGTAACCCCGCTCCTCTGGAGGGTATTTACTCTCCTCCAGTCTCAATGGTCTCTGCTGAACGGGGCCATTTGCGGAGCGATTAATTTGCTTTCGTAGTCTAGAAAACCGAAAAATTATTCAATTCATTAAAAAAAATTTCGTGCATCAAGCTTGTAAATACAAAAGGGCTTAAAACATGATTCTTTTAATTCATTTATGTATGTACATATGTTATACTATATTATTAATAGCTTAGTATCTAATAATTCAAAATAATATAGTATATTATTTTAAATTAATAGATACTAAGCTATTAATTTGGTTAATCCCTCATCCGCCTTATCATAATTTGATTAATTAATCTATTCATTTTATTAATTCCTTCTCAATTTGATGAGGGTAACGCTTATTATTGTGATTGTGGCCACTTTTTTTAACCGTTTTTTTCTTTTGTTATTGTTTATGTATAAGGTAAGGAATTTTGAAGAAGAAATTCTAATATGCGGCATTTTAAGCACTAACCAAAAAATTGTTTATTAAATTTCTCCTCACCGATTTCATATTAGGATTTTTTAAAATTAAACATACTAATGTGGCCATTTGCAGGTAATAGTGACCCCGCTCAGCTTCAATTGTGGTAAAAATTTATAATTATATGAAACAAATATTACTGTTAGTAATTACAGACTTAACATATGTAGGGTTATCCTGAAAGTCTGATTGAATAATTCCGCAAAGCCGAGAAAAAAATGGAATGAAGTAGGTTAAGTTAATACTTGAATGGCCCCTGAAAAACTTTGAAAATTTGATTTTTCAATTTAATGAATTTGTCGGCCATAATTAATGAATAATATGGACAGGCGCTATGTAGTCTTTTTAATTTTGCCTCCTTTTCACGTAGTTCTTGATCAAATTGCTGGGTGGCCAGTGGCCACAATTAGCCAGTGGGACACAATTACCAGCTTCACCATAATACCTTCATAATTTGACTAATTAGGTAATTAAATTATATGTAATTTGATTAATTAGATAATTAAATTATATGTAATTTGATTAATTAGATAATTAAATTATATGTAATTTGATTAATTAGGTAATTAAATTATTTGTAATTTGATTAATTAGGTAATTAAATTATAGGTAATTTGATTAATTAGGCAATTAAATTATAGGTAATTTGATTAATTAGGCAATTAAATTATAGGTAATTTGATTAATTAGGCAACTAAATTACAGGTAATTTGATTAATTAGGCAAATTCAGAAGAAATTAATGAAACAGATTACGTATAGGTAATTTATTTCATTAATTTCTTCTGAATTTGATTAATTAGGCAATCTATTTCATTAATTTTTTCTGAATTTGATTAATTAGGCAATCTTTTTCATTAATTTCTTATTAATTCGATTAACTAATCTATTTCATTAATTCCTTCATAATTTTAGAAAAAAATAATGAAAAATTCCTACTTGGACACCAGAACGAAGAGGACGATAACCAAGACGTAGAGAATGAGCACGAAGCCGCCGAGCAAGCCCGCGATTAAGTAATCCGTGTTCGAGGAATTCTATAATTACGAAAAAAAAAAGTTTCCAATAGCAGAAGTAAGAAAAAACCATAGGAGGATGCCAGGAAGAAATATAAGAAAAAATTACGTCCCGAAAACAAAAACTCACCCACGCCATGTTTAATGGAAAGCTGGTCAGCGTTATATGAGACAATTTAATACAAATCCACACGTTCCGGGAGTGGCGGAGAAAGCATACTGCCGTTTTTTTTAGTAAAGCCTTTGTCCGGTCGTGGGAGAAAGAATTTTTGTGCTGATTACGTCAATTTTGTACATTATCAGTGATTTGGGATTAATAAAGTTTGGTCAAGTGGTTTTTTTTAAATGCTGCAGTATTACGCATGTTTACCTTTTACTGGGAAATGGGACCAGGGAATTTCGAGAGGTGATGTGCATACATATATACAGGTTGGTCCAGTTAAAACGCCACTAGGAAGTTCCATATCGGTTTAAGCTCAATTTGTAAGTATCAATTTCAGTAACAAGTTCAATTTCAGGTTTGAAGTTAACAATATAGAAACTCAAACTTAACAATGCGTGTTTTTTTAAACTGGAATTGATTAACTATTTATTTAAATTGCGGAGTTAGGAGTTGTGATTCTTATCTCTGTCCGAAAATGCAATTATAGTCAAAACTCTTATTACCGGTTTAGCCAGATGTAGGTATTTATAGTCGATACATATAGCGAAAGACCGTTATAGGAAATAATTCAGAAACCGTTATAAAATAACGCAGACTTGTGTGGTCTGAAAAAAAAGTGAAAACCCGTGAGAGAAATATGCGGAAGCGTGGACTAATCAAGTTAAAGTAGAGTCTCTCTATTACCAGTCTCTTTATAACAACATTTCTCTATAACAACATTATTTTTCCACCCCCTCGTACATTCTATGTAGTTGCGTATTAAATATTTTATATAACCACATTTTCCTGTAACAATATTTACACCCTTCCCTTCAAATACAGAGACTTTATACAGAGACTTTATACAGAGACTCCACTAAAAAATAATTAAAACCGCGGGGGATTCAAAACTTCCCCGCTATAGCGAAAAACCCGTTACAAACACACCATTATAGAGAGCTATTTTCTCGCTTTTCTCGGGTTGAGGAGCGAACCTGTAACGCAACAAATTTTATTGGGAGTCCATCATAGAGCGAATTGACTGTTCAAGTTTTTGTATGCTTCTGAAGCCCAAAATGTCTAATAAAATGTGTGATATAGTACAGTGGAGTCTCCGTATAACAACACTGAAGGGCAGGGGGGAAAATAGAAATGTTGTTATGTATATATATCATTAAATATGTACCTCACATTTATGTAGGGCGGAGAAAATAATGTTGTTATATCGAGACTTGTTATAGAGAGACTAAACTGTAATAGGAATAAATTTTATCTTCTTGCCTTTTACCTGGCTCAAATTCGGTTTTTAAACTATAAATCTAGTATTTATATTTATTTATCTGGAAAAAGGTGCAATTTGTCAATGTACCTAGAAAAAGCACGATTTCTAACCACAATTGAAATCGCAATTATACTCTGGAGTTTCCACTGTGAGTTCAATTTCGAATTTCTGGAGTATACCAGTTCAAGTACGAGCTTAATCATTTTAAACTTGATTAAACAAGCTTGAAAAGTATTGTGTGTATATTTAAATTTTAAATAGTTTCTTCCGAGTTCGAATTTTGTCCAAATCCCGACTTAAGAATTCCATTTCCAGTCAGATTTCAAGTTAAAGATAAATTGCTAGATAATCCCCCAAGTTCTATTTCAAAGCCTTCCGTAAACTATTAAAAGCTATTGCTGTCGGTGTCGTAGTGTTTGGAAGTTCTTGATAAAAACGTTTTCCACGGGCCAACCTGTACAGGTTCATCCCATCTCATACATGTTAGGATCTCCATCAGCAAAAATGGGAGAGAAACAATGCGGTGAGTCATTTTTGGATTTTTATCTTATCACGCTATCACCTTCAAATCGTTGGCTTCGGACAGTGTAGCACTGCCGGGATATTGCCACCTCAACGTTAAAGGCACAATTGATTGTCCTTATGGGCAAGATGTCCTACTACAGTGGAGTCTCTATATAACAACTCTGAAGGGAAGGGCTAAAAATATTGTTACAGAGAAAAGTTGCTATATAGAACATTAAATATGCACCTTACATGCACAAGGGGTTGGAAAAATAATTTTGTTATACAGAGAAATGTTGTTATAAAGAGACTTGTTATAGAGAGACTCCCCCGTATATATGCCAGATGCCTTGATTAAATAACACCCTGTATGTACATTTCCGTACGTTTCCAAGCACCAGAACATACACGTGTATTCCCATATTATTTATTCTAATATTATTTTATTATTTATAAACGAGCTTTGAAATCCGTGCATTTAACTGTCTCAAAAATCCCTTTGAATGAATCTCCAAAACAAAACTATCTTCAAACAAGAAAAACATATAAACAAGATTATATCCCCGGTATTTCTTCCACCTTTGTCTTCTCCTCATGAATGGATCAATGCAAACCAAAATCTCATTCAAACCAGGTCATTGTTTTGAGGTCATTGTATTGAGATGTTGAATAATGATGCATCTTGACAAGTTTTTTGCTCAGCCAAAAGGATCTATTTATCCCTCCCTTCAGAAAAGTCCCAACGATGGCCCCGAAGGCTCTTTTATTCCTCCTAATTCTCCCCGGATTCCTCCTCTTCTCCCAAGCGGATTCCGTCCCCGGTGACCCCAAAGGACCCCCGTGTCAATGTGGTCCAGAGGGCCCGAAGGTCTGTGGGTCTGATGGGAAGGAGTATCACAATGTCTGTGAATTGAAATGCGCCCAAGGGAAAAATCCGGGTAAGTCCGCGGAATCATCCCATTTTATGTACTTTTATTATTCCTTTTTAGACAAGATCTGTCATATCATTTTCCCATCTGAAGGTGTGTCCTTGATCCAAGTTGATTGTCCCAAGTCATCATCACAAGTCTCTCCTGGACCCCAGGAAAGTTCCTTGCCAACAATGTCCAAAATCCCTCAACTCCGGCTCCTCTCCGTGCACATTGTGAGGCAGAAGCAGTGCATTTGTAGCCGGCAGAAGGAGCCTGTGTGTGGCTCCAATGGGAAAATCTTTCCCAATGACTGCCAATTAGCCTGTGCCCAGGAAGAGGATCCAAGTATACACCTTCAGAAACATTTGCATAATTTTAATATACAAATAAATCATTTTAACTATAATATAAATAAATAGATAAATAATTATAATTAATAATAATACTATCATAAAATTATAAAATTATACCTACAATGTCCACATTCTGGCCAAAAACTGATCAAAATGATAAAAAAAACGAACCTTTTTTAAATTCCTGCAGGACTAAAGGAAGTCCGATGTCCAGAAGGTGCATCGATGGAGTCCGGAGAAAGTCATCACCACCACCACCACAAGCACGGAAGAGCGCCTGCGCCCCACAAGAAATGGAAGAAGAGCAAGCGCCGGAAGATAAAGCAAAAGCTTCGACGGGGCCAGGACATCTCTAGTGAATCGGACAGCCAGGAAATGCAAGGTCGGAGGGCGGGCCGTCGAAGAAAGTCCGGAAGGAGGAAGCTTTCCAAAAAAGCCCGGACGGCGCACCCACCACCGCATCGGGATGAAATGGACGATTATTTGGACGAAATCCTGCCACTAAAAGGTCCGGGCATCACAAGAAATTTCGGAGCCCCGAAGAAAGTAGTCAAATCTCCCGCGACAAAGAGTATGATGAGTGAGCCGGTGAAGAAGAAGCACCATCATGAGGAACCTTCCATGCGGAGGGGCGAGAAAATCCTGGATTCGGATTCATCCTCCGAGGAAACGTGGAAGGGAAAGAAAAGGCCACAACCCAGATCCAAGGGAAACATGAACTTCTGGAGCGGTCTTGTCGGAGATTCGGAGGAGAGGGGCCCCCATTTTGGGAGGGCGGCCGGTCGATTAAATCGGAAGAAGACCAGGAAATTGGGGAAGCTCCGGCGAGGGGAAAATATCCAGGACTCTTCCGATTCGGACTCCAATGAAGATACCAAGGCCAAGAGGAGTAACCTTAAGGGTCCTCCGGTTAAAAACATGCGCGCTGCAATGGGCCCTCCAATGGCGGGGAAGACTGCTGCTCCAAGTGGCCCAAGTCCTGCCGGGGGAAGGCGCGCGGGGAAGAAGAAGGCGGTGAGGAAGCTCTCGAAACTTCGGAGGGGCGAGAAAATCCAGGATTCCTCTTCTTCTTCCGAAGAAATGGTCGCACCTAAGAAAGGCCCATCGACGAAGAGCATGCGTCAATATGGAAAAATGCTGGGTTTTAAACAATAATGTTCCGTAAACATTGTGTCCCTTTTTTTCTATATTTCAACTGTTTTTTTTCTATTTGGTCTTCCAATATTAATCGGATCCAAACCATCCAAAGAATAAATACATAGCATAATATGGACCTTATTCGCCAAGCTGTTAAATCTTTAAAAAATGTTGTGTATAAAATTGTCAGTGGTCATTTGCAAGGTATGACATACGAATCGGTATTCGAATTCAAACCGGAATTATATTAATATTTTTCAGTATTTTAATCGGAATTATATTAATATTTTTCAGAATTTTAATCGGAATTATATTCATATTTTTCAGTATTTTAATCGGAATTATATTCATATTTTTCAGTATTTTAATCGG
>JAQGBT010003666.1:0-18865 GCA_034698585.1 Disparrhopalites patrizii | reverse complement strand
TCTCTTTCTCTCTCTTTCAATTTCTCTCTTTCTCTCTCTTTCAATTTCTCTCTTTCTCTCTCTTTCAATTTCTCTCTTTCTCTCTCTTTCAATTTCTCTCTCTTTCAATTTCTCTCCCGCTTTCTCCCTCTGTCTTTCTCTCTCTGTTTTCTTTCTCCCTGTCTCTGTTTTCTTTCTCCCTCTCTCATTTTCTTCTCTCTTTATCTCGAGCTTTTGATTCTGCACCCGCATTGCTGGAATTTGCTGCTGCAAATTTTCGAATCTTAAAAAAGGTTTCACATGCAGCCACACATGAATACAAGATTTTTTTTTACAATTGCATTCTTTTGACTTTCCTTCGAAATCCTTCCATTGACGACTGTCAATGCAAAGTTTTGGCAAGAACTTTGATGATTTATGAATTGAAATGACATATAGAAATATATTTTAGAAATACATGGATATGAAACTTAAGTTTATTTCTGAAATTATTATTAGTTCGTAGAATTGGTAAAAATTATATACACGTAGAAAGAAGCTGTAGTATTGTATCATTACGGATAGTTGACGTTCTGGAATGTGTTTTTTAAATTACTTTTTTTTTTTTACTTCTACTATGCTTTTGAATGTCGCTTGTATGTATTTTTTGGATTGTGTTGTTGTATTTTTATGTTGTGTCCGTGTTTTGGGAAAAAATATCCCCTTTTTGTTCTTTTTTTTGATTACCTCTATCTTTTAATTTTGTCTCGTATGGACGAAGTTTAAATTTGTTGAAAGGAAAAAAAAACAACAAAAAGGTGTTAAGGGGTTCAGGAATAGATGTTGTGGGGCACTGGGGCTATCTTAGTACGTTTAGGCAAAGAGGAGTGCGGATTGTGGATTCCTGTCAGGTGTTGTAGTCGGATGGATTCGGTCTTATGGACGGCTTTCAGGAGGAGATTCATGTACGTTTGGGTCCGCCGAGCGCGTTGAACTATGTGGCTGGTCCCGTAGTAACCTCAGCTCACTTCAATGGGAACTGTCGACGGGAAATAATCACAATTGGATTGGAGGACCACCAACTGATAGTAGTGAAGAAGTTGAAGGTAAGGAAATGATTGTATGTAGTACATACAAAAAATGTACATAACTCTCCCTTTCCTCCTCAATGATTTCTTCCTAATCCTTTCTCTTCTATAATCTCCACGACAAAAGTCACCAAGACCGCGAAATTCTATTTTCAATTTTCTTTTCAACAAATCATTCGCCCGCAAAATGTGGTGAGAATTTTATGGACGTTCCTTATACAAGCATATGCCGGCAGATGTTTTGAAAGAGATAATATTCTTTGTGCTTATCGCCAAGAAAAGAGTAATATCCTTACAATTAGTCATTATTTTCCCGTGGTCATAATGGCCCGAATGCAATTCAAGCAGTGATAATTGCTCCATACTAAAAGAAACTAAGGAAATTTCCAATATTTCTCTGATGATTAATCAATTTAGTCCAGTTTGAAATTCATAAAATTAATGAGGAACTCAATGAGCGATTTCAGCAATAGGACAATGACACAGAAGTTGTCTCCAAACGTCTTTGTACCCGTCAAATAAGAAGGCAATTCTGTGGGAATAATTGAGCATTTCAGTCTCAAATTAGCTGCCAGACTTTTGTCCTTTTTCTTTCCTTTAAGATTCCAAAAAAAAAAAATAATTAAAAAAATTTAATTTGGGGGGAATGTATTTCCCTCCAAAATTTTATTGTGTAGGAAACAAATTCCCAATTATTGTTTGGAATCTTATTTTTCCAAAAATGTATGGATTTGATAAGAATTTTTGGGAACAATTTAACACAAAAAAACATGGAACTTTTATTTTCCAGGTGGCTACGTGGTTTTTGAAACCTCACAAATCCCCAATATATCTGGGAGATCATCACAAAGTGCGGTATTGGAAGGCCCCATACATCAGCCCACCTCGGCCTTAGGAGCGTGTCTTACTTTCAAGTAAATTAATATTTACGGGCTTTTTAAAGAAGTAGATTAAACCAATAATTATTGTACTTATCAACATTCTACCTAGTTCCGACGTTGACTAATACCACTCCCATATATTTTCTTGTCCAAAGTCGTCAACATTCTATTCAAACATGACACAACCTAATTCCTGCGGAGTTATTTATCTATCCACCCAAAGACGTCTGGACTATCTTTGAAATAAGAATCCACAATGTGGAAATACCATTGTTGCTTAAAAACTTACATGAAAACCTCCCTTTTCTGTTAGGGACGATAACGTGAACAATCGCAAAGAAAAGCCATTCTGCATACAATCCCAGAAAACTCACCACAAGTCTCCCCACAAATCCCCCTTTATTTTCTCCAGTTTTCATCAAAATCATTCACAATTTATGGGGAACAGAAAATATGATGGGGAGAATGAGGTTTTGCAAAAGAGTCATAACGTATTCATGGGCTGTATTAGCAAATCCACACACACACATGTGTGGAAGGAAGGGAGAAATTCCGCCTGGTATATTCTATCAGATATCCTCCAGGAAAGAAAATTCCAGAAAGGAAATATAACCACCGGAGAAAGTTCAGGAGGAGAGGAAGAAAGCGAGTCTAAATTTTTTTTAGGTCGAATACAAAAATAAAACTACAAAAAAAAAACCAGGAAAATAAAAAGGAAATTCGTAACAGGAGGCCTTTTCATAATGCTACCCACAAAAGAAACTAAACTGGCATGTCCGCATAGACTGTATAGTGGGGGTCCTCCCATTTCGTTACTCCCCCAGAAAAAAATCAAAAAATGGCTCCAGTATAGAATAATAATGGGGTGATGGTATAGAATATGTACAAAATTTTAACGTTTGTGGCTATGCAGTACATACGCGCACAGTATTAATAAATATACATACATAGACATATATATATAATAAATATACATATACATATACATATATATATAATAAATATACCAATATGTAATATTGGTTGAGTATGTTCTCATTCTGCCCCGAAAGTGTGTTGTATGATTATATGACTGATTATTACACAGTTACGCCGTGGCAGGTTTGAGTCCTGAGAAGGTGCGAGTTCTCCTCCATCCAATTCCTCATGCCACCTTTACATTCGAAGGTCTATCCCTGAATAGGGAATCGGATCATGGAGCTGATGTGGTTCTGTGGGAAACCCGGGACTCTACCGGCGGACAATGGCGTACGGCTGAGGTTGTTTATACCTGCCGCCACCCTCATCAAGTAAGTCCTTGGAGACGGCAATGTCCGGAAATGTCCAGAAAAAGTAGAAAAAAAAGTAGTTTCATATTATTCATATGCTCAATTCCAAGAATACAGTACATACGTATGTATACATATATATACACATGTCCATGTACGTCCAAACACGAGTGTTCCACTTTCCTTAATCAGGACTGAGCGTGCTGAAAGAAACCCGCCACTTTTCTTCCTACGTTTACATGGAGGAATTTTTTTTTTCGCCATGTAATTTTCTACTAAAACTCAAATGATTATTGTTAAGTGACATAGCTTATAAGAAATGGATTATAAATGGGACCTATGTACATCCTAGGGGTTTAACTCCTGTCATTCACGATACGGAATTTCATGCAGAATCCTTGTAAAAAATTTTACTTGGAAGAAAAATTAAAAAAAAAAAAACTAAAATACAAAAACAAATAATTCTTGGCAAGAAAAGTTTTGAAGGAGAACAAATTATTATGGCCTCTCCATTTCTTCAAGTATTGCTGGACTTTTGATAAAATGTGCCATTTAATTATAACAGTGTGATTCATCTTCCCTTCAGAAACTATGACAAGGGTTTCCATTGTGTTTTAAGAGCTTTATGGTACTTTCTCTCCAGAATCCTCCCATATGGAAACCAGAAACTAGGCATTCAATTTGGATAAAGTCACGGCATGCCCTTTTTTTTTAAAAAAAACAATTGTTTTTCATGACACAAATTGTTTTTCCCACTTTCTACTTTTCCTCTCTCCTAAATTTTTTTTTTTCGGGCCAGGAAAATCAATTGTTTTGTTTGGAAAGAGTTTTTTTTATAGGAGCAAAATTCAACCTCCCTGTATTAACTACCATCTTTCTTTGTTTTATCCCAAAAACTTCTCAAGATGCTTAGATAAACACAAAAGCAAACACGAGGCAAGCCCCCACGCTCCTTACCTGAGAGGGAAGGGGGAGAATGGGAAGAATTCAAAAGGTTTTGGCTATGAGAATAATCCCATTGTCGAGACGGCGGGGTGGAGAATTGCAACTATATACATATACGTATACATATACATATATTCATACAGAGACGGACGACAAGAATAGAACTATTTTTACCCCGTCAAATGCAGCTTCTTCATTATCTCTGTTAACAGGAGGGAAACCACGGGGTCAAACATGCACTGCTCTCCAACATTTCTGGATAACGAGAATCCGTTTTTCCCATCCAAATTTATTCCTGTTAGACTGCTACAGATGCTAGCTACCTCGAAGTGTAAAATAGTCGTCTTTCCCCTTTAATAGCATTTTTACATACTTCTGTTGGATAGCTAACTTTTCTTTTAAGTCACTGGAGAAAAATATATTTTCTCTCTATATTTTGGAGTCTGTACCGTTCTAAGCTGAAATCACACACGTTCTAAAATCTCTCTCAATCTTTTCCCGAAAGAGTTTGCGGGTGGCATTACTATAAGTAATCATATTACCATGGGAGTGGGAAAAGTACTTTGGGAAATTTTTCCAGCAAACTTTCTGGATTGAAATACATACATAGGTGTACTTACAATTAGATATTTACATACGTGCAGTTTTTTCCATTAAAGAAGTGCAGGGGACAAATAAGAAAGAAAATGCGAAAGAGAAAGCGAGAAATAAGAGGAACAAATTCGAAAGAGGAAGGAGAGAGAAATAAAAAGGAACTATTCGAAAGAGGGAGTGGGAGAGAAATAAAAAGGAACAATTCGAAAGAGGAAGAGCGTGAGCGAGAGAAACAATGGAAAAATGTGAAGGTGAATAAAACAGAAAAAGAGAGAAATTAGGGGGAAATGCGAAAGTGGGTGGAATATATAAAGAAGAGAAATAAGAGGGACAATTCAAAAGGGATCAAACCAAAAAAAGGAGAAAAACAAACGGGAAAAGTAGGAGAAAAGAGATAAATCTCTCTGATCATTTTGATCTAACATTGCAAATCGGCATAGAAGCGATATATGTAAGTTCTTACTAAAACTATTCCCTACCAAAATGTTGTAACTTGGTTAATTTCATCCAGCCTTTGACTGCGGCATTAGTAACCTTCACGGGAGGGGAAAATTCTGGAAATAATAAATAGTCAGGTAGGGAGAGAGGAAATGAACGCGGATGTTCAAATCCTCTCTTGGAACCAATTTTGTTGGTGTGCAAACCGTTAAAAAGCCCACATTATATGCACATAGTAGTTGCGTCATGTAACTCCGATAAAAAACGTAAAAAACCTTACGGTACGGACATGCAAAGTTTCACTTATTTACAGGATGCAGTAATAATGTGCCATAATGACATCTGTGTGTGCGCCTCCACTCACACGCCATCATCATACTTCCCTTTGAACCTCAATCGTAGTTATGCATTTACCCAAAGGTTTAAAACAAATCATGTCCCTCAAAATTTTTATTTTTTACGATCTTTTTTTTTTTTACAAAAAAAAATTACAGATTTTTTGAAACATTCCCGTTAGATCAGAAAATAAAATAGTTGGTTTCCTTCCCCACAGCCAGTAATTGTATGGGGCAGTCCAAAATCGTGTGCATGATGCTCTTTAATGCACATGAATGGCCTCTTTCGCCTTTAATTAAATGGAACTACAACCATCTGTACTTTTTTTTTCTCCCTATACAAAATCCTCACAAAGTACAGGTTTATGGGAATGCAGTTTCAAAAATCACTCCCTTTCCTGGAATTTTATCCAACACATCCCCATGTGCGCATAGATATAAAAAATACCTTTTTTTATCATGTGCTCACTGCATTTTATACTAAGTCACATATACGCAGGCAGATACTCACACATTATAATTAGGCTACGTGCGGCCGATCATGCATGAGTAATTTTTGGGCATGGATTGACGGTGAAAGAGAGACAGGCGGAGGATGACAAACTAATAGTTTAAAAATGCAGGAAATAATAATACATAAGTAATAACATTACGTCGGCTTGCATAATAGGACTTATTCGTTACATTGTTATTACCCGACAAAAGGAAGGCGTATTATTGGCTTTCTAATTATTACGTGCTCCCAATTAAAAGGCGGTTCTTGTTGCGCCGAAAAATGTGAGAGAGAGAGACAGTGTGTGGACAGAGAGGGGACGGCAGAGAACGAAAAATATAGCGAGAGTGAGAGACATAGAGAGAAGAATTAAAAAAAAGATTGACAGAGAGACACAGAGAAATAGGATACATCAATAAACATACAGAGATTGACAAAATGAGGCCAAAGATAAAGAGGAAAAGACAGAGCGAGAGAGAGAAAAAAGAGAGGCAAAAACAGAGACAGAAAGGGAGAAGGGAAACAGACAAGAGAGGGAAAATGAGAGGGAAAACAGAGAGAGAGAGGAAAATGAGAGGGAAAACAGAGAGAGAGAGGAACCAGATCGAGAGAGAGGTAAAAACAGAGAGAGAGGAAAATCAGAGGGAAAACAGAAAGAGAGAGGAACCAGATCGAGAGAGAGATGTAAAAACAGAGAGAGAGAGAGAGAGGAAACTTAGAGGTAATACAGAGAGAGAGAGCGGAAAACCAGAGGAAAAACAGAAAGAGAGAGGAACCAGATTGAGAGAGAGATGTAAAAACAGAGAGAAAGAGAGAGAGAGGAAACTCAGAGGGAAAACAGAGAGAGAGAGAGAGAGGAATATCAGAGGGAAAACAGAGAGATAGAGAGAGAGAGAGGAATATCAGAGGGAAAACAGAGAGAGAGAGAGAGAGAGGAATATCAGAGGGAAAACAGAGAGAGAGAGAGAGAGAGAGGAAAGTCAGAGGGAAAACAGAGAGAGAGGAAAATCAGAGGGAAAACAGAGAGAGAGAGAGAGAGGAAAGTCAGAGGGAAAACAGAGAGAGAGAGAGGAAAGTCAGAGGGAAATCAGAGAGAGAGAGGAAAGTCAGAGGGAAAACAGAGAGAGAGGAAAATCAGAGGGAAAACAGAGAGAGAGAGGAAAATCAGAGGGAAAGAGAGAGAGAGTGAGAGAGCGGAAAATCAGAGGGAAAGAGAGAGAGAGTGAGAGAGCGGAAAATCAGAGGGAAAACAGGGAGATAGAGAGATAAAAACAAAGTAAGAGAAAACAGCGAGAGAGAGAGATGAAAACGAGCGGCAAAAACAGAGAGAGGGGAAAAAAGCTAAGCAAAAACAGAGACAGAGGGAGAGAGAGAGGAAAAAAGCGAAGCAAAAACAGAGAGAGAGACATCGAGGATGTAAGAGACTTTAGTAGCCAGACAAAGTACAAATTGGAATGCTTTGAACAAAAGGATCTATGCTTCTGGGATGTGTGATAACGTTATTAAAATTACATTCTCCTGTCAATTCTCACTACTCTTCACAGCAAAAAAAAAACTAAAGCGTATCCTCGTGTATGTATACCCACATGTGTATACATTTGTCATGCATTGTGATACGGAAAGAGCAGATTGTAAATATAACCCCCCAAAAAAATTCATTCACACATAAATACACAATGTGCGGACACTATAAAATCCCTCTTTATTTCCTGAACAGATTTATTTGGAGGGAATTCCCCATGATGCTGGACAGCTAACGAGGCGTTATAGGGGATTTATTGCGATCGATAACGTGAATTTAAAGTCCGCCGAAGGATGTCCCGGCCACTGTAACTTCGATGGGGGCTTCTGTGACTGGACTAATGAGCAGAGTGATGATTTTGACTGGAGTTTGGTAAGTTACCTACATATGCTCCAAATCTATTCATGTATACCTAATATTATACTCAGTTTAGTAATAGGTATAGAAGTACTTTATTTGCGGGGGGGGCTGAAATCCGATTTTCGTCCTAATAACCATTTGTGTGAATCTTTCCATGGGAATGATTAGGGGCGAGGAAGTCAAAATCCGTCCACTGGGCCGATTATGGACCGTGCAAGTTACACTCATGGAGGCAGCAGCGGCGGTTACGCATACATTGATTCATCCTTCCCCAGAAAGGCTCTGGACAAAGCCAGGTTGTCTTCAAGGGAGTTTTCTCGTACAGGTAAATAAACATTTATTCAAATATCTACGCCGTACCAGTTCCAAAATGGTTTAAGTCCAAAGTAAAAATGGAGATTTTTTGATAAAATGAATGCAGTCCACGGGAACTTTCTTCTTGACATCTTTTCAGGAGGTCGCAATTCGGAGGAAATATTTTAAAGAATTGCTAAAAATGTTTTTCAATTGAATATATTATGAAGGAAATAAATTTTCATCTCTCCTGAAAACTTTCCCAAGTGGACCTAAACCCTTTTGGAACTATACCATTCATATGTGTATACACAGAAGTACACCCTTTTTTAAAGTTCTTACGATAATCCAAGGTTAAGCTATTTAAGCCATTCTCTTGCCCCTGTCTTTTACGACAAGAATCATTATATTCCTCCTTCGTCATATATTTTTTAAAAAATTGCAATTTCGTAATAATTGCTCTCTTCAATCCGACCTAACAGTGTTAGCCGCAGAATCAACTCAAGCATACTTTCACCTACTCTATATGGTCTCCTGCCCAATTACAAAATCCTCCTTCAACAGTATTGGGGTATCCACAACATTAGGTATGGTATATGAAAGGGAAAATAAGGCTCCCATCCCCAGTCATTAGATGGAGATGACACATAAAATCACTCTTACTAGAGCCAATGGTAGTATTTTACCAGCAAAAAAAAATCCAATCTCACGGTTTGTGCTAACCAAATTTGTTCCCCCGTTACCAGCAACCACGTTAGCACCTTGTCAAGCTATTCCTGATCTTCACAGGATTTTGCCCAAATTTTCTTAATTTAAGTTCGAAATGGCATGAATTGGTATTGGGATGACGTGCCTCAAAAATATGGGGGTTCAATACGGGACATGTAAATGCCTGGGTTCAGAATGGATAAGAAACGTGATGAGTACAGAATTGGTTCACTACCAACTCGTGGCTTTGGCTAATTATTTTTGATATGAAATAATTATAATGTAAATATATTACATATTATACATATACATATGAGCGTGTGTATACATTCGTATATATTATTTTTCATGTGTCCCAAGCCTGTCTTAAGAGGGAGATGTATGCAATTAAATGGGTAACTGGCCTACAGAGTTGTGAGTATTTACTTACAGTAGGGATAGACCAGACTCTTTTGTGAGGCCATTCCAGTAATTTATTATGATTTTCTAGATGTACTCACTCACGAGTGCACGACATAATAATATCAAGTCTTGTAAATAATAAAATGTTCAACACAAAATTCTATACCGCCACCCTCGCGACTTTGTCGGAGTATCACAAAAAGCTCCTCATAAAAGGGGAAATACATATGTGAGCCTGTACGGATGGTGTAATCGTCGTGTTATGAAAATATTATTATTTACTTACCCTTCTGCACTTCAACATGTAAAGAGGGAATCTCAAGTGACATACAACAAACAAACGTCATCCCAAGCAGTAATATTTTCTCTTGCCGAAATTTAAATAGTCTAAATTCTTTGTGTAAATATACCTACCACTATGTACTCTATTTCAACTGTACTACAACGCCTCCCTCACTTGAAGAGAGGGAAAGAGCTCTCGCATTTTAATTTCTTAGACATTGCACGTCCTTCGTGAATATTATTACCAGTTCCACTTGCGTGTACATACAATTCCTTTCATTCCTTTTGCATACGACCAAAAATCAGCACAGCTATTATGTAATATTTGGCCCATACATGACTCTAAGGCCGTCATGTCAAATGTAGGCTGGGGAATAGCGCAGAGTTCCTTTAAAAAATACTTGAACATGGAATGATGTTCTAAACGAAGAATATAGGGAGGAAATGAAAAGGAAGGAGCAAGAGCAGTGATTGCACCAGAAAAGGAGCAAATTATATAGGTATATGGTTTTGGGGAAATCCAACAGGAAATGGTAGAAGATCCTGGCTGTATAAATTATATATTCCCTCATTCTGTGCCCTTTCCATCGGGCTTTCTCTCTATGTGTGTGAGCACGCATTCAAATGAAGATAAGCAATCATTCCATTAACATCCCTTTTCTCCGGGGATTTATTGACAGCATTACAGGGAAGAAGGGCAGAGAGGAATCTAAAAAGGAGACTCACAAAATGAGGGGGGATAAGGTGAGAGATCAGAAGGAAGGATGCTGTATTTGGGTGGAGGATGGTTGATTGGGGCAAGAAGAGAAGAATAGAGGTCACGGATGGATTTACAGCTAATAGAAAACCGGCAGATATTTAGTGGGAAAGTGCATAGGTAATATGAGAAGACACAGACATAGAGAGACACACAGAGCGGCAGAGAGAGACAGACAGCGACAGAGAGACGGACACAGAGACAGAGCGGCAGAGAGAGACGGACAGAGCGGTAGAGAGACAGATAGCGACAGACAGACAGAGAGGCAGAGAGAGATAGAGCGACAGAGAAAAAGAAAGAGAGACAGAGATGCAGAGAGAGACAGACAGCGCGACAGAGAGACAGAGAGACAGAAACAGACAGACGAGAGAGAGACAGAAACAGACGGAAGAGAGAGACAAAAACAGAGAGATAGACAGAGAGATAGAGATAAGGACATGAAGTGATAATGCGTACGAGTAGGCTATGAAAACGTGACGAAAGTGGCAGGAGAGAGAAATAAGGGGAGAGATAGAGACAAAGAGGATGAAGGGACAAGAAAGAAAGAGGAAGAAGAGTCAAAAGAGACAGGAAGAAAGGGCAGGAGAGACGAAGGAAGTCGGAACAGGAGAAAGATGGAGAAAACGAGAGACCAGGAGAGAGACAGAGAGGAAGAAGAAACAGAAGATTAAGAGCTAGGAAGGATCAGGAGAGACGGAGAGAAATAGGCAATGAAAGAGAGCACACGCGAGAGAGGGAGCGGGACAAGAAGAGGCAAAAAGGATGGAAATCATGGAATAAAAAAGAAGAGGAAATGAATGAAGGGAAAGCAAAGATACCGGGAAATGGTGAAAAGCGTAGACAATGACGTAACATAGGAAAACCACTTTGGTTTCCTAACTATGTGAACAAATATCCTTGACTGTTTATAAATTATTCAAGGATTCAGTAATTCTAAGAATGTGGGGGGAGGAAGGCATGCTCAAGTATTGAATTCTGTACCAAAAATGGTATTTACTTTGTCCAAATGTTCGAAGTGAGTGAGTGGAAGGGAGAGAGAGAGAGAGAGAGAGAACAGGAATGGAGGAAGAAAGATTTTGTCTCGGAATTTCTCTTAACTTTTTCCGGCCACCTCATGCATAATCTAAAATAGAGTGGAATATAAACTGTGATCATGGCTAATCTTGGGAAACGGGACATCACAAATTGAAGAATAAACTTGTGTGCGGAAAATCTAGGTATGTACATACATATGTCTCCTTGATGTATGTACGTTTATATGCATATATACAAATTAAATTTCGGGAAAAAGAAAGCCCTTCAAGTGAAAGTATACACCCTCAAGTCTGACGGGGGGAGAGTCAACAGAGGAAAAATTATTGCTTCAACTTTTAATAACTTTTTGAGAAGAACGTCATTGTGTGGATAATACAACTACAAAAACTTGGGCCGTATACATATTATGTAACCACCTTCAACTATATATTCAAACTTCTCGACATCACCCCAGAAGAATGATGTGGTCTCTCTGTAACAATGCTTCTTGGAACTTTAGGAGGAATTCATATTTTTTAAACGTTTTTACTCTCTTATATTATAATGATAGGCTTGATAGGATAGAAAATTTTAAGGCCACTACACCTTCAGCGAGTTCCAATCTAACCCTATACTATCGGGAAAGGTTGGTTAGAGCAAGTGGGAAGTATTTCACAGGGAGAAAGTCATCCACCATAAGTAATTGACAGAGGCAAAGTACCACAAACTTTTCATCATGTATCTAAAACACTGAAATGCCATCAGCTAAACGTCTTCTACGTATATTTAATCTCGTCCTAGCTAAAGACTCAGGCGAGAATAAGTCCAGAAATCACGGGTTAAAGCATGAAAATAGAAAAACTGCCCGTGCTCCTTCTAAGGGCACATTATTTTAGATTTTTTTAAAACTCACTTTTGAAGATCTTTAACTAAAATAGTTATAGAAAGTCCTAAACCATGGAAAATTGTGGCGTATTAAAAGTATTTGATTGAAACAACTCGACTATGAAAAATGTGAACTTCACCCAGTTTGTGTTGACGGTCTTTGTGGTGAGCAGAAATGTGTCCATGCACTATGCACACATGTCTCGAGTGTGCCGTGTATATCACAAATGCACCCACAGGCCCCAAGGAGGTATGAAGCACTTACCTGAAATCATAATTTACTCCTTCCCCTCATTTGTCAAGAGGAAATCTAAACTTGGAAACAATCTGAAATTTGAACCAGAAGGTAGTGTGTGTATTTCAGGCCATGCATCACCGCAATAACTTTGGAGTGTACCTTTTCAAGAATCTTTAATGTCCTATTCCCATGCGCTGGTTTCGTAGGAGTATACATTAAAGAGAAAATACTGCACTCTAAATGCATGGAGGGACTGCTGTATCTGCAATAATGCATTTGTGTGGGAGAAAAGGATGGAGGAAACATTTAAATCAAAGGAAAAATCCGAAATCCACAGTCATAAAGCATTAGTAGTTGCCTGCATTTGAAAAGCACAATGCACCGCTTTAAAAAAAAGAGCTCCGAACCCATTTTCCCATACAAACAGATCAATGAGAAGAGAAACAAAAATATTTAAAAAAATTGTAATGGATGAGGAACATAAAAAATTATGATTCATGAGATGATTCCCCATTCGTGGGGGAAGGATACAAACGAGAATATTAGTGGAATATGAGCTACACACGAATTCCCATTTCTCTCTCTCTCTCTCACTAAATCCTTAAAGAATGCATAAGTGAGGGAAAATAACTTTTAAGCCTTTTCAAGAGTATAGGATTCAAAAAGCTACTAGAGGAAATGGAATACAGCCTATTAGGCACAATGAGATTATTGTTCAAGTTTTGTTTGACTTGCAACTGAAAAAGTGTAGCTATTGAGGAGCCAAAGAAATCTGGATCTTCCTCTCATATTAGTGTCTAAAAAAAATTGTGGGGGTGGGAACAATGGGGAGCATATTTACCCTTTTCGGTTTCTAGTTCTTTAGTGGTGGTAAGAGAATGCATTTTCACGGGCAGAATCAACTTTCTTTTGTCCCTCTGAAAAAGCATTACTTTCTCCTCATGGAGGTTCATGCACTCGGCTTTCTTTGGAAGTAAGTATCGATCTAATAAAACGCATGGTGTGGCCGTCATTACTGCTCTTTCTTCCGATTTCAAAGTTGAAATGTGTGTGCTATTAGACACGGTTAGACGGAGACGACTGAAGAAAGCGATGAAGAGAGAGAGAGAGAGAGAAGCGCAGAGGGAAAAAGAGCAAAGAGAGGCAGACAAACAAAGTGAGAATAAGAACCAGAAAAAGAGAAACTGATGAAAAGAATACAATGAAAGCGTAGAACAAGCGTAGAACAAGAGCGAAAAAGAAAAATAGAAAAAACAGAAAGAAAAACAGGGAGAAAGACAATACGGAGAAAGAAAGAATGAAGCGAATCAGAAGTAAAGAGACAACCAGAAAGAGAAAAAGAAAGAACAATAAGAAAGAGAAAAAGAAAGAGCAATAAGAAAGAGAAAAAAAAAGAACAATAAGAAAGAGAAAACGATAGAGAGAGAGAAACAAAGAAAGAAACAAGAGATAAATACTCAGAAAAAGAGAGAAACGAGAGGCAGGCAGAGCGATAGAAACAGAGAAAGAAAAACTGAGAGAGAAACATAGAAAATGAAAAACAGAGAGAAACAGAGAAAATGATAAACAGAGAGAAAGAGAGAGAAACATAGAGAAAATGATAAACAGAGAGAAGGAGAGAGAGAGTGGAGAGAGAAAGAGGACAAATAGAGACAGAAGCAGAAATAAAAGAAAAAACAGACGGGCCAGAGAGATATAGGAGTGTCATCTTTTTTTTTGGACTTCCCAAACAAATAAACATAATATACAGTAACATTAATCATGGGGAAGATTCAAATAATGGAATCCGCAACAATGACGAAATACAAAGCCGCCCTTCCAAATCATGGGATGGGGACCTCCTCCACTGCATAATATTGGGTTATTACAAGGTTTTGTGACAAATAATTGATCGACAGGTCATTGAACCATTGATTTTTATTGTGGCATTGCTAATGCCATTTCCGTAGATCAATACGTGATGTAAAAGCACTCCAAAAAAAAGAGTGCATACATATGTATACATATATACCTTCACATGACAAAGTGGAGGAGTGCGATTGAAACATGTGGATCGTA
The DNA here is from genome assembly GCA_034698585.1 of Disparrhopalites patrizii. Taxonomy (NCBI): domain Eukaryota; kingdom Metazoa; phylum Arthropoda; class Collembola; order Symphypleona; family Sminthuridae; genus Disparrhopalites; species Disparrhopalites patrizii. The sequence goes on along the minus strand of JAQGBT010003666.1, from coordinate 4,345 downwards.
TTTATATACATATGTATAGGCACTCACGTGTGCATGTCGCGAAGCCACTCGAACCTACTATATACTTGAAAAGTTGTGTAAATTACCAAAATTTTATAAATGTTGGGCCTACGACCAGGGAGGAACGTGCCGGCTCATAATGACTTATGCACAGTGTCGTAGCACACGCACACATTTATTATTACCCAGACGATTATTACTATAATAGCCTTTCCCCCTCCTGTATTTACTTCCGTACGGGCATGACCCATCCTTTGAATCCACTAACTTCCGTATTACCTGGAGGGAGGAGGTAATTTCATTACACTAATCGTTAATGCTTGATTTCGGGAGTTTTTTTTTTTTATTGGGGAAAGAGTCTTTTGCCGGTGTCTGAAACATTACATTTGAACGGTATTAGAAACAAAAGTAAAAAAACGAATTTTAGATGGAAATTATAAAACTGTTGCATGAGCTAACGCGTTATGTAAAACGTTGATTTTGGAATTAAAAAAATGCTGAATTACTGAAAATAATGGAAAAAATAATGGGACTGAAAAATAATCCAATTACTGAGCAAAGGCTTTTAAGTGGATAATTTTTTAATGCCATTCTCCAATAAAATCAAGAGTAAAAAATTAGGGTAAAAATATATTGACTCGTACGTAAATACTCCCAATCATGCAATAGATTAGTGACAAATGTGTGACGGTGTCACTCAGAGGTCTAAGAATAGTTATATGACTTTCTCATGTAGAAGTGTCCCCATGCTTCAAGTGGACTGGAGATACCCAATTTTATTTTGGGATTCATTTATAAATAAAATATCATAGCAAGCCATAAGCGTTGGCTCGAAAATGGTAAGAGTATAAATCAGATTAATTCTATCCACTGTGGTTATAGCTTGGTGCAGTATTATCTGGTATTAAAGGACAATGCATCCATGCATTAGTGTAATGAAATGCCCCTTTGGATCTCTGGTGTGGCTTTTAATCGGGCTGTTAAAGTCGGAAATAAAAATTTTTAATGACTCTCATGAATCCACCTTTTTCACCCTTTCTCTTCTCCCCAACAGGAGCGGACAGCCCTTTATGCATGAGATTCTGGACCCACATGTTCGGGAATGGAGTGGGAAGTCTCAGGGTGGTCATCCATGACAAGGAGGCAAATGAAGATCGGATTGTGTGGGCACTCTCCGGAGAGGCCGGGAATGCCTGGTACCAAGGTCAAGTGCCCATTTCATCCTCCACGTCATTTAAGGTGAGTTTTTTTCTACCTAACAAAATCACAACTTTCTTGGAATTCACTATTTAACTCTTTCCCCCTACCTTTAACTCCTGTACTGTCCAAGCTAATCCTTTTATAACATACTCAAGTGGCAATTTTTAGTATGGATCCATAAAAGTGCAAGTTGAAATTCTTAACCTTAAAAAAATATATACCGGTGAGTCACTGGTTCGGCAAGATATAAAATGAAGTTTAAAAAACTCCATCCTTTTTTTTTTAATGGGACATTAAGATGTCTGATTGTATTTTATTATGTACTACACCGTAATGCAACAATGATTTGGATATGAAGAGCAGTCATTATTGTTATGTCAGAGAGTTATGTATAGAATAAAAGATTTTATTATGACAAAAAATATCATTCAAATAATTGGCCTAATGAGTATAAAAGTCATGACGTTGAGGTGCACCTGCCGAAACAGTGAATGTACTGTGGGTAGGTCGAGTTTATATCTTACACGAGGAATTTATTTCGCTGTAAAAATTTTTTTTTTCTCCCGTTTCTTTTCTTTACTCATACAGAACTCTGAATTACCCCGAACTATAGAGGTCATCCCATCATTTTGACATTTGCTAGGACAGAATAGTTTAGTTCATTGGGGAACACTTGTATTTTTTCCAAAGATTTGTATTAGGTATGTAAGATGTCTAATGTAGATTGTATGTACTTACGTATGTCGTCCTAACCCATTCTATAGTTAGGATGGGTAAAGATGCAAATCTTTGGCAGTCTGGCCAAACTAATGTTCTTTTATTGCTCCACAGATTGTGTTTGAAGGCGAGACTGGGAAGAACAACTTGGGAGATATCGCGATTGATGACATTTCCTTCGCGCCTGGGGCTTGTCCAAGTAATATTTTTGCATCTTTCTTTCCTGATCTCTACTACCATTCTTATAGCTTATTACATTCATATGGCACGTTTACGGCTCAAATGTTCCTTGCTAATATATGCATACATATTTTTTCTCGGGTATATAAGACTTACGTGCGCGAAAAGGAGAGAGTCAACATGGTTTAAGCACATTTGGATTTTTTTTAGTACAAACCCTGACGCAACCAGACATATTACCGCATTGTTACGAAATTTTGCATTTTTTAAAATATTCCTGAACATTTTCATTCACAATGAGATTGGAGAAGGTCCTGGAAACTGAATGTAGATGAAAAAATGCAAGCAAAGAAATTTGTTGGTGACTAATAATGCATTTTTAAACCAATTTCATTCTCTCCCTTTCATACATTCTTGTGATGGTAAAAAAAAAAACTAGACTTTGTAGGTTCTTTGTTCTGTCTTATTATTATTTTTGGACTCAATCAGTTCAAGGGGGTTCACATGAAATGCATACTGTGCACTCCTTTCTATTGATCTGTCATTAAGGCACCCTGATTGCCTTTTTAGTGGTGCTCTGCAAATCGATAAAACAATGATTGGGATTTATACGTGGCTACCACACTACACATTTGTACATAAAGACAATGGAGTAGTGAGATATAGTATTGTAAAAGTATGGTAGTAGCAGCTTTTGTTTGATGGAGAAAAAATTATAGGATTTCTGCACGAACTTTTGAAGGAATAAAGGAAGAAGAAGAAGAATATTGTCATGATATGTGATGTGTTCCCGTTTACAGGCGCTCCGCAAACAGCAGCCAGCACTTCCGGTGATTGTACCTTCGAAATCGATGAATGCGGGTGGACAAATGTGGGCTCGGCCTCACGCTCCGATGAAATGGATTGGGAACGTCGACTTGGACAAAATGCAAAAACACCCATTGCAGATCACACATTGGGATCACCCGCAGGTTTGTACCCCGCTATTGGCATTCCCTCGTAATTGGTTCATGCAAAAACCGAACTAGACGCCTTGCTAGGGCTGTCGCTGTTCGAATTTATTTGGACATTGTGTTATTCGCTTTAAAATAGACTTGAATGAGCATTTTACTGTAAGAGAAGCTCAAATCAAATAGATACAAGAGAAATCCCATTTAAAATACATGTTTTTCTCCCAGGCAATTTCATGACCCTTGGCGGACAAGGAGTTCAACGGGCGGGTGACAGAGCATGGCTGGTCTCACAGGTTCTTAAAGGGTCAACAAAGCCTCGGTGCTTGTCCTTCTGGTAATTCTTTTTAAAATAATACAGACCTTATCTCCACACAGTTTTACTTTCCATTTTTTTCTTCTTCAATAAAATTAAGGGATCATCTTTTTAGTTAGGAATGGGTGAATATCCGCTACGGGGGAATGTGCGACGGAAGTAACTACTATGTAGTACCTACCTATGTAGGTGCCTATACATCATATGATATGATACATGATGCGGCAATGGTCCTGTCCGACATGATAATTTCGCTTAAGTGAATAATCTGCAGAAGCGAGAACTCCCACGAATTTCTTTTCTTTCAGTCTAACAGCAAGGAACAATTGGATCACATTATACGCCATTATTGACTCTCCACTTTCCCTCTTACCATTATCTTCTCCACTTTTTTCTATTCATATAAAAAAAATTACTCCTTTCCTAAATATAGGCTCTATCCTCGACTAGAAGTCTTTCATCATATCATGTAACTGGGCATGTAATGATAATTTAACCCACTATTCTCTATCGATCATTAGGAGGAGGAGGGGGAAACGGATTCTGTTGTAATAGAAGGGCAGCAGAAGTAAAGTTGTAAAAGAGTTGCATTCACATGCACCATTGACGCCGTAGAAGTGAAGGGAGAGAGAGAGCGCGAATGAGAAAGAGAGACAGGCGGAGAGAACGAGAGAGAAGGAGTAAGAAAGAGAGAGAGACAGAAATAAAGGGAAGTAGAGAGAAAGAGAGAGAAATAAAGGGAAGTAGACAGAAAGAGAGAGAAATAAAGGGAAGTAGAGAGAAAGAGAGAGAAATGGAAAGAGAAAGAGAGAGATAGGAAGAGAGAAAGAGAGAGAAATAAAGGGAAGTAGAGAGAATGAGAGAGAAATGGAAAGAGAAAGAGAGAGATAGGAAGAGAGAAAGAGAGAGAGAAAGAGAGAGAAATGGAAAGAGAAAGAGAGAGATAGGAAGAGAGAAAGAGAGAGAAATAAAGGGAAGTAGA
>JAQGBT010003665.1:0-18865 GCA_034698585.1 Disparrhopalites patrizii | reverse complement strand
GAGAGTGAAATAGAGAGAAAGAGAGAGTGAAAGAGAGAGAAAGAGAGAGTGAAAGAGAGAGTGAAAGAGAGAGAAAGAGAGAGTGAAAGAGAGAGAAAGAGAGAGAACAATAAACAAGAGAAGTGAGTGAGGCCAAAAGAAGAGGAAGAAAAGAAAAGAGAGAAAGCAAATAAAGAGAACGACAGAAAAGCAAAGAGAGCGTGAGAGAAAAGAGAAGGATAGAGAAAAGAGAGAAGAGAGGCAAACAGAAGATAAAAGAGAAAAAAAGTAAGAGTACAGAGAAAAATTGAGACGAAGAATGTAAGCAAAGAGGTAGAAGAGAGAAAGAGAGGAAGACTTCGAGAGAGAGAAAAAGAGAGAGATAAAGAGAGTGAGAAACAGAGAGAGAGAAAAACGAAGAATGATACCGACAGAAGAGATAACGACAGGGAGTAGACAGTAGGAAAGTAAGTAATAGAGATGGAAGAGAAAGAGAGAGAGAGAGAGAGACGGAAAGAGCGAGGTGGAAAGAGAGAGTCGAGAAGAGAAGAGATGGAGAGAGAAAGAGAGGGAAAGACAAAACGAGGGAGAGAGAGGGGGAAAGAGATAGAAACAGAGAGAGCGACAGAGCCAGGGAAAGAGAGGGATAATGCCAGAAATAGAGAGCGAGGGAAAGTAAAGAAGAACCGGAGACGGGAGATAGAAAAGCGAGAAACAATTGCAGAAAGAGAGAGAGAGAGAGAGAGAGAGAGAGAGAGAGAAAAGTGTGGAGCGAGGGTGGACAGATAGCGACGAGAGAAGAGTGAGAGAGTGAATATAAAGCGGAGAGAGAGTGAGTAGAGAGAGAGAGAGCGAGGAGAGAGAGATACAGAAGAGAGAGAAAGAGAGACTGGGAAGATGGGAAAGTGTTTCGCCTGAGCCTGGTCGGAGCCCCAGAAAAAGAGATTGGATGGTAGTGGTAGTATAAAGTTGGATATAAATTAGCATTGCTTTGCATCATGTAATCTTATTAATTTACATATTAATCAACGAATTCTGATTACAGCCCGTAGGTAATTTGCATTAATCCAATAATTGGGCACTCCTCGTTAGAAATTAAAATTAAGGACTTAATTTATTTACGCGTCCGCCCTAAAATTATATGTACACATTATGCATCTCTCTCTCTACATTTCCCTTGTATCTCTCTGTCTCTCTCTCCTTGTCTCTCTCTCTCTTCTATAGTTTCAGCACTCACTCTCCGCCTCCCAACATAGACGTTGTCCTATGGGGCGGAGGGGGAGGAGGAGCACCCCTATTTTATTGGGTCTACACGTACATAGATGCATTTGCACATTTCCAACCCCTTTGTCCATAGAGGCGGATTTATACATATATATAGGTGTACATACTTCCGTATACACATACGTATATGTATATGCAAGTATACTACAAGTGGATGAAAAAAGTTTCCCTGGACCTTTTTACACTAACGTTGTGTTTTATTATACACATTTATACGGGTGAAAACGGGAAGAGACAGAAAGAGAGAGAGAAAGTGAGAGAGAGAGAGAGGGAGAGAAACATATATGGAATGTAAATATTTTTTTAAACTTTCCCACTCTCACTTTCTCCCTTTTTCCCTTGTTTTCCTATGCACTACTGGGCATTTACTGGGAGCGACGTACATACATGGTGGGTGCATTATTTGCTCAAGAAAGTTGATAATTCTTGTCCCGTGCTTTTCCTGTTGCGGCCGGGAGGGCGAGGCGGGAAAGGGATGAGAGGAGGGAATGATAAGGTGCAAAAAAGAGGGGGCAAGGCGAGAGAAATGACAAGGGACACGAGGAATGGCGAGGAGAAAGAGCGGGGAAGGAGCGTTTAAAGAAACGGAGATAAAAATGGATTCGGAGAGAAATCAGGACAGGGAAAGATAAATGAAGGTAGGATCAAAACAAAAGGAGGACAGAGAGAGAGAGAGAGAGAAAAGAGGACAGGGGGAGAAGCAAAAATAGAGGGAGCAAGAGATAAAGAGAGAGAAAGAAAGCGATACAGGAAGAGGAGAGAGGTAGAGAAAGAGAGCGAGAGTGAAAAAGAGAGAGAAGGAGAGCGAGAGTGAAAAAAAGAAAGAGAGCGAGAGTGATAAAGAGATATAAATATGAGAGAGATGAAGAAAGAGAGCGAAAATAGAGGGAATCAGAGAGGCAAACAGAGAGAAAAAGAAAGCGAAAATAGAGGAAACAAGAGAAAAAGAGAGAGAAAGAAAGCGTTACAGGGAGAGAAAGATAAATAAGGAAAAGGGGAGAGAGATAAAGAAAGAAAAGGAGAGCGAGAGTGGTACAAAGAGAGAAAGAGGAGAGGCATGAAGACAAAGAAGGAGAGCGAGAGTGGCACAAAGAGAGATATAGAGAGATAAAGAAACAGGGCAAGAGTGATAAAGAGAGAAAGAGAGAGAGATAGATAATGAAGATGAAGAATGAGAGCGTTGGAGATCGATAGAGAAAAGGAGAAAAACAAAAAGAGGAAGAGAGGTGGAAATAGAGAGAGAAAGAGAGAGAGAGGTGGAAATAGAGAGAGAAAGAGAGAGAGAGAGAGAAAAAGAGAGAGGTAGAGCGGGAGGTGGAAATAGAGAGAGAGAAACAGAGAAAAAGAGAGTAAAAGAGACGGAGAGAGAAAGTAGAAGAGAAAGAGAGTAAAAGAGAGAAAGAAACAAAGAGAAGGAGAAAGAGGAAGTAAGACAGAAATTAAGGGAGAAAGGGAGAGAGAAAGTTAGAGAGAAAGAGAGATGGAAATGGAGAGAAAAGAGAGATCGAAATAGAGAGAGAAAGAGAGCATTTTACAACCAAATAAGCGTGAAAAATGGGAGAGAATATCCAAATAACGAGGCTGATAGAATGAACGCATTAAAGGAAGACAGAGCCGAGAGAGACAGGAAGAAGGAGATTGGAGCGTCGTAAATAAGTTGGCGAAATTTAAAAAAAAAATACTAACTACTATACTCAGCCTGGTCGTCCGAGGTGGATACATGAAGAGAGAGAGAGTGCGAAAGAAAACGGGAGACAAGGAGAGATAGAGAGAGAGAGAGGAGTGAGAGAGTGAGAGAGAGACAGACCGAGAGAGAGAGAGAAACTCATCATGATGATGATTTTCTGCTTTCCTCATCAGTTTATACCTCGCATAACCGTACCATATGCATACATTATTCATCAACGGATTTTCCTTTTTTGTTTTAATACCCGGGATCTTTCTCGCTCTCTTTCTCTCTCTGTCTCTCTCTGTCTCTCTCTGTCTCTCTCTCCGTCTCTCTCTCTCTTTCACTCCCTCCCTCGCTCTCAGCATCAAGTCCTTGTAATTACTTAAAAAGTTTATGTTGAACATGTTTCTTCCCCGCTCCTCCGCCCTCTCTCTCCTCTAGTGTGCTTAGGTGGTACTTAAATGATTCCAGTTGCAAGCGGGGAGAGTTACTTCCTTCATTTAATTATATTGTTATCAGTTTTTTTAAGCTTTCAGTCATTCAGATTTCCGCTTTTGTAATTGCTTTTATAAGATTTTGGAATGCATATATGCACATCCTGGATGCGATGAATCCTTAAATTGTAAGAGATAATAGCTGATAAAATTGAAATCTTTATCACAAATTAAGCTTTTCATAATTTGACATTAATACTTATCATTTTTACATCTATCCTTTTAATGTTTATATACCAGATATGCTTTACTTTAAATTTATCAGCTATTCACACTTAAAGGAAGATGTTATCATTTTGATCAGTTTTTCACATGGTAGACTTGATCAATTTATTAAATTTTATATCATTTTTCTTATTCGCTATTTTCCGCTTAAATTATATCGTTGCCATTAATTTTCAATTCTTTTTTATCAATTTCATTGCTTATATATTTGGTCAGTTTCTGAGCTTAAAAATCAGTTATCATTTTATTAGGTTCATTCTTTTTTCAGTTTCAATGCATACATTTGTTCAGTTTCTTGCTTTTGTCAAACTCAGTGCTTGAAAATCAGGTTCGTCTTTTTATCAGTTTCAATGCTTAAATTTAATCAGTTCCATCCTTTTATCAGTTTTAATGCTTAAGTTGTACCAGTTTCATCTTTTTGTCAGTTTTAATGCTTAAGTTGGATCAGATTCATCCTTTTGTCAGTTTTAATGCTTAAGTTGTATCAGTTTCATCCTTTTATCAGTTTTAATGCTTTTGCTGCATCCGTGTCATCCTTTTTTAGTTTTATGTTTAATTTGATCAGTTTTATAATTTTATCAGTCTCAATGCTCAAGTATGATTAATTTCATCCATTTGATCAGCTTCAATGTTTATGTTTGATCAGTTTTATCTTTTTATAAATTTTAACGCGTTTTTGCATCGAAAGTACTGTCATTATAATCGTGTCGATCAGCGTGTATTGTCGAAAATGTAGCATGTGAAAAAAGTATCCATTTTAATTTGCAGATATCAGTTTTAAAAACCAACATTTTTATCAGTTTCTGACGAAAAATCCGAAGGAAGAGGATTAGTTTTTTTTTTTTTACTATTTGGGGCATTGTGAGCCTTCAAATAACTGTTGATGTATTCAAATTGCATAGTCGAACAAAATTTATTTTGGATTCTATAAAAAAAAACGGAAGAATAAACCTCATAATGCTACAGATAAGAGTGGTTAGATCCACATTCATTAATTAAAAAACGGGAAAGGGCGGGAAAAACGGATATAAGTGACAACATATGCAAAAATGTTATAAAAATGGCCAGAATATATTCTCCAGTAATAAATATAATACGAACCAAAAAAATCCCCACTTCTCATTACGTAAACGAGCCCCGAAAAAAAATTATTCAAACTCATGCATGCTCATTTAAATTCCTGTATGTTATCTCTCAAGTAGTATGATTACACATTTACAATGTCAAAGCATTTTTTTTTTGTGGTTATAAAAGAGAGAATTTTTGTTTCAAGAAAAAAGTAGGGGAACTTTTTTTTTTTCTAGATAAAAATGAGATGAGATGCAGGAGGGAAAACGGGGAGAAATTTCTCCCAGAAAAAAAAGAACCAAGAAACCAGCCAGTGGATTTAATTTGCATAAATATTTCTAATTGCTCTTCCCCATGCATATGTATTATTATGATGTGGCTAGAGTTCCGTATTAGGTTTTCATTTCAAACTTAAAATCGTACTTGAAATTAAATCAAGTCCGTGTTTCCACCCAAAATTTTTAACTGGGTTCAAAAACTAAGATTAGAAAATAATTCCCATTTTAAGTTCATTCTATTTCCCAATTCCATTTATTATTACCTCACAAAAATCTCTTTTTGTTCATGCATGTAAACGCCGATCAAGATACGTTTTTTTTTTAGATTTTTCTGATGCAATAATAATTACTGTATTACGTTTGTGTGTATATATAAACATGGTATGGCTGGTGGAAAATATGATGAGTGTAGCAAGCTCTCTCCCATATAATTATTTCTACCCACCACAAAGCAACGACATTCAGGGAAACCAAAGAAGAATGAGAGGGACTCACTCCCTTTAATTACACCTTAAAAATTCATCATCCCTTTTCCTTTTCATTATGCACACATACACACATATACTTGTCTCTCTCTCTTCTCTCTCTCTCTCTGTCTCTCTGTCTCTCTGTCTGGTTCTCTCTCTCTCTCTCTCTCTCTCTTATTATCTTTTCTTCCCTCATTCCCCACCTCCAAGTGCTCTCCATTTGAATTCGTGGGTATGCTTTTTTTTTTATTTAATTTTTTTCCCTGACATTACCATCAACCTTTTTAATTGTGAGTAACCTTTCACATACTATCTTATGAATAGTAATTATAGACGCGCACGCACACCTTCTGAACTGTACACAGACACTGTTTAAACGACTCAGTTTTTACTCATCTCTCGCTCTTCCACGCTCTCTCCATTTCTCTCATTTCTCTCATTTTCTCTCTCTCCTTTCTCTCATTTTCTCCCTCCTAATTTTCTCTACCTGCCTTACATTATCTCTCTTTCTCTCTTCCATTTTCTCTCAGTATCTAATTATCTCTTTCTCTCCCTCATTTTTTTTCTCTCTCTCATTTTCTTTTTCTCTCTCCCAATTTCTCTTCCATCCTCTTTCTGTCTTGGTTTCTCTCTTTCTACTCTTCCTCAGTTTATCTCTCTCTCTCTTAGTTTCTCTCTTTCTACTATTCCTTCGTTTATCTCTCTCGAGAGTTTCTCTCGTTCTACTATTCCCCAGTTTATCTCCCTCTCTTAGTTTTTTCATTTATATTCCTCAATTCTCTTTCGCGTAGTTTTTTATCTTTCTCCCTCAAATTCAATCTCACTTTATCTCTTGCTGATTTCCTCTTTCACTCCTATTTTTTGCTCGGATTTATTTGTTTTTCTCTCTTTGTTTCTCTGTATTTCATTTTTCTCTCATTCTTCCTCCGTATCTCATTTTTCTCTCTTTTTCTCTCCTTTTTCTCTCATTCTTCCTCTGTATCTCATTTTTCTTTCTTTCTCCCTCTTTATCTCATTTTCCTCTCTTTCTCTCTCTTTACCTCATTTTTCTCTCTTTCTCTCCTTATACCTTTATTTACCTTTATTACCTTTTATTTCTTTATCTCCTTTTTTCTCTTTCTCTTTCTTCCTCTTTATCTCACTCACTCTCTCTTTATCTCTTTCTCATTTGCTCTACCGCTCGGATTATTTGTTTCTCTTTTTTTCTCTCTTTTGCGCCCAATTTTGGTTGGTTGCTGGTGCTTATCTCATTTTCTTATCTTTCTCATTTTCTCTTTGTTCTCTCTCTGCTTCTTCTTGTCTTCTCGCTGTCTCTTATTTTCTTTTTCTCTTTGCCTTTCTCTCTTCCTCTCACATTCTCTTTGTTGGTCTTTCTTTTACTCATTTTATCTTTGTCTCTCCTTGTCTCATTTTCTCTCTCTCTGTGTCCCTTTCTCCCATTTTTCCATTGTCTTTCTCTTATTTGTTCTTTGTTTGTCCCTAATTTCCTCTTTGTCATTCCCTCATTTGCTCTCTTTCTCTGATTAATGTTTTGTCAGTTTCATTTTTTCTCTCATTTGGCTCCGAGTTTGTTTCTCTCTCACTCTCGGTCTATCTCATATCTTGTTCCTCATACAGTGGACTCTCTCTATAACAACTCTCTTTATAACAACTTTTGTCCTATAACAACTTTATTTTTCAGCCCTTCGTGTACATAATAAATGCCCTATATAACAACTTTTCCATATAACAACCATTTTTGCCCTTCCCTTCATGGTTGTTATAGCGAGAGTCCACTGTATCTCGTTCTGACCTCCAATCTAAGCCACTCTTCCTCCTCTTTTGAGAACCTTTGTCCAGCTCTTAATTTGCTTCCTCTCTATTTTACATACTCTTCATAAGGATGGAGGCCGGCAATTAGAATAAAAAGGAGCATGATCCAGGGACACAGTGCTTCTCCCAGTAATGATAGGCTCGTAAGCGTAATTTCCTGCACGACACCTCCATTATTAATGGTATTAATGTGGCCGTCCTCCGTCTCTCCAGACGACATGTGTACCCACGTCGAGGTACACGTGTTCCCATCCATATGTCAACCTGTGTTTATCCCCCCTTCGAAAATCCTCTTAAAAGGTTGGGAAAAGGAAGCGTGTGCAAAAATGAAAAATTAAAAAGAAAATCGGGTACACGGGTAGCTCTAATAATGGGAGAATTTTTGCACATTGATTTTTGGCACAATCAATGTGTTTCTGCATAAACCGAGGCAATGAGCAATATGTTCAGCAGGGAGAAATGACAGGAAAAATTGTGTCAAATGCCAACCCACTCACATTTGCTCGGTGCGTGAAGGTTTTTAGGGGAAGAAATGTGTCCCAGAAATCATAAGGACTTAAAATTGAGGGAATGAAAAGCTTTTAAGAAGAAATATGTGTTTACTACCGAGGAAATAAAAGGGAGGCAACGGGAGAATAACAAAAAAACATACATTAACGGGTGTTCCCGGAGCTCCATCGGGACGCAAGGTGTGTGGTATTTAATGCTCCATTTTTAAATATTTCTTTCCTCACCAAATAGGTATGGGTATATACTTAGGTATTTAAATACTTATAGAGGAATGTACATATGCATGTATATGCGAGTACCTTTACATAAAGTTTAAAAAGCAGCCCTTTTAATGTGTTCGTAAATAATGATGAGTATAGCTGCTGGTGCGGAGAGCCCCGCTGAAATCCGGGGAAAGAGTCTAACGGAGGAAATGGGTGATAAAACAGGGAGAGACAGTATAGTGGAGCGGGTAAAAAGGGGAAAAGTTAGAAATAAAAGGGTCAAAATCGAGATCAAATTGAAAAGAAAAAACTGGATGGAAAAGAGACACACAATTTTAGATACGCCGGAAACGGAAGAAAATAGAGAAATATGCAAGAGTAGGATAGAAAGAGAGATAATAGAGAAGAAACCCGAAGAGGAAAGTCGAGAAGAATGCCACAAAGGGAAATAGAGAGGGATACCGGAGAGGGAAACAGAAAAGTGTAGAGAAGAGCAAAATGAAGGAGAACTAATAAGAAACAAATAAAAATAAAGGGGATTTCATAAGAGAAAAATTTAAAAGGCTCCAATCAGTGAAATAGAAAATCACACAAATGCGAGAAACAGAGATGAATTTTGAAGGGAGAAATGCAGACGCAAGAATAAGAAAAAAATCCACAAGAATTCAAAGGGAATAAAAACGCAGAGGAGTAAAATAGAGAGGAATTTTGAAGAGAAAATATGGCAATAGAATTTTGAAGATAAAAATAAAGAGAGAAATCCAAGAGAATTCATAACAGAAAAATAGACAAGAATTTTGAAGATAAAAATAAAGAGAGAAATCCAAGAGAATTCATAAGAGAAAAATAGACAAGAATTTTGAAGAGAAAAATTGACCAGAATTTTGAAGAGAAAAATATACAAGAATTTTGAAGAGAAAAATATACAAGAATTTTGAAGAGAAAAATATACAAGAATTTTGAATGCAGAAATAGACAAGAATTTTGAATATATAAATAGACAAGAATTTTGAAGAGAAAAATAGACAAGAATTTTGAAGAGAAAAATAACGAGACAAATCGAGGAGTATTCATAGGAAAAAAATAGATAAGCGAGCATAAAAGAGAAATAGAGAAGAATTCATAAGAGAGAAATAGGAAAGAAATAGATAAGCGAGCATAAAGAGAAATAGAAAAGAATTCATAAGAGAGAAATAGAGAAGAACTGAAAAGAGAAAAATAGATAAATTTGAAGATAAAATAAAGAGAAATCGAGGAGAATTCGTAATAGATTAATTAAGAAGAATGCACCATAGATAAACAGAGAAAAATGCACACAGAATATACTATAAATAGAGAATAATAAAGAAGATCAAAAGAGACAGGAATACAGAAAAGAGAAAGTGCCACGAAAATGGAAAGAGCGAAATAGACAAGAAACTGTAACTGGAAGAGCGAGAAAAGTCCTGGAGAGTGAGCAAAACACCATACGAAAGCATTTAAAAGGATTAAAAATGTTAATAAATGTATGGAGACGTCCGCTGGAATAATAAGAAAAAATATTTCCCTCCACATAATATGTATATCTTTTGCTCCCTGATGTATACATGATGAATATATTATTAAATGGAACTAAAAGTAATGGAGGGAGAGAGGGAGTTGTGGGACGTTTTTTCGCAGTTGATTACAGTTGGAAATGAGATTTATAATGAGCATTTATGAAAATGACTGACAGCTTTTCTCCCCAACTGTCAAAGGAAAGACTGGCTGACCCTGGCAATGTGTAGGGAGAAGCGCTTTTTTCATATTTTTTTTTCCTACCCTTTTATTTAACCACGTTTTTTTGACTACCTTTTTCCCCCCGTTGCAACACAGACGAGGGGGAAGCGCATGAAAGTGTGTACTTCTGCATAATTTACATGTGGTTGATATAAACAGGAGATTTTTGATTGCACAAACATAGTTTTATGTGGGTTTCGTCCGTATTAAAATATCATTAAAAATCTAAACACACAATCCTGTCTCCCTCGCTTGGTTGTGGCTCTTCCTATTTTTCTCTCGGTTGCTCTCTTTTTTCTCAATTTAAGCCTCTGCCTCTTACATTTATTATATTCCAGGTTTTCTTTCGCTAATTCTCTTTTTTTTGCATTCTCAATTTCTCTCTTTTATTTTCCAGAAATTCCTATTTTTTCTCGAATTATCTCTCTCTTCTCTTCTCCAGCAACTTTCATTTCCTTCAATTTTTCCCTTTCTTCTATTTTTCAGCAATTTTGACGTTCTCTCGATTTCTCTCTTTCTTCTCTTTTCCAGCAATTCCTATTTTCTCTGTCTCTTTTTTTTAGCTGCTTCAAAATTTTTGTTGTTTTTCTCCGAGTTCTTTTTCATTTAGTTTTTCTTCAATTTGTATTTTTCTCTCGAACTCGCCCTTTCTAGCTTTTCTCCACCTTTAATTTTCTTCCAATTTTTCTCTTTCTCCAAGTATTTCTACATTTTTCAGTTTCTCTCGCTTTCTCTTATTCTTCTTGTATATGCTTACTTTTTTTTATTTTCTGTCGATATCTTTCTTGCATGTTTATGTTTTTGTTTTCTTCCGATTTCTCTCTTTCTCCTTGTATTTCTACGTTTTCCATCTTCTCTACTTTTTTTTCTTTCTTCACATTTGCTTAATTTTGTTTTCTCTCGATTTCTCTCTTTCTTCACATTTGCTTAATTTCGTTTTCTCTCGATTTCTCTCTTTCTTCACATTTGCTTAATTTTGCTATTTTCTCTCGATTTCTCTCTTTCTTCACATTTGCTTAGTTTTGTTATTTTCTCTCGATTTATCTCTTTCTTCACATTTGCTTAGTTTTGTTATTTTCTCTCGTTTTCCCTCTTTTCTCTCATTTCTTGAATTTTTTTAATTTAATTTTTTAATTTTTTCACATTGTTATATTTCCTGTCGATTTCTCTCTTTCTTCTATCTTTTCTACATCCCAATATTTGCTGTCGATTTCCACCTTGCTTGTAATTTGCTTAACGTTTTTTATTTTCTGCCGGTTTATCCCTATTTTCGCGTCCCAATTTCCTTACGTTCCTCATTCCTTCCAATTTTCCCATACATTTTCATTTAATTCCCCCGATTTCTTTCATTTATTTTATCGCAACTTGACCATCCCCTTGATTTATAATTACAATTACTTTTAATAATTGCATTCACGTAACAATGGTAGTATGATAATGGTAGTATCACAGTGCCCCGATAGCCCAAACTCGCTCTAAATTGTAAATATCTAGGTATACCTATATATTCACATGTGTATCTCTCACCATTTGGAGAAAGCACAATACAGTGGAGTCTCCCCATAACAGGATCCAAGGGAACCCAAAATTTTGCTGTTATAAAAGGAATGCCGTTATACAGAACACAATTATTATGTATTGCATGTACAAGGTGCTACGAATTTCATGATGTTATGGAGAACATGTAGTTACAGTGGAGTCTCTCCATAACAGCACCCCTTATAACAGCATTTTCTGTATAATGTCATGAAATTCGCAGCACCTTGTACATAGAATACATAATAATTATGTTCTCTATAACAGCATTCCTTTTATAACAGCAAAATTTTACGTTCCCTTGGATGCTGTAATAGAGAGACTCCACTGTATAAGGGGTACTGTTATGGAGAGATTCCACTGTATATAGGATTTCAGGGCCCAGTTGTTCCCTGAAAGCATCTACAGTCGACTCTCTCTATAACAGTCCCCTTTAGAACAGTACTCTCGCTATAGCAGCAGCAAAAAATGCTCCCCTCAAAAACTTTCTCCAATTGCTAACATAGAAATATCTGTTCTCTATAACAGTTTTTCGCTATAACAAGCGAAATTTGATGCTTTATAGGGTGCTGTTGTAGCGAGAGTCGACTGTACACGGTATGTACATAGTGACATTATACACATAGGTATGTACACATTTAAGTCCCATCCGTCGGTCCATGGCATTGAACTCGCAGTTCAGAGAGAATAGGACAAAACAACCCCGAAAAAAATGGGAACAACAATAAGAAAATTGCATTTTCCCCCATCCATTCAATACCAGAGTCTCTGGGAGGGAATGGGGCTCATCTTTGTCATGTGTATTAAGAAGAGCATGAAAAAAGGTAATGGAGGTTCATAAAAGCTATAATTAATTATATTGACTTGAACATTATTTATGGGGAGCAATTATCATTAAAGACTCATAAATCTCTTATAACGCTCATCTCTCTCTCCCTCGCTCTCCCTCGCTCTCTCTCATTTTCTTGTCTCTCTCTCTCTAATTCCCTCTCTCTCTAATTCTCTCTCTCTCTCTGATGGGTGCGCTCCCAGAGCTCCTTTCTGTTCCCCTTTTTACACCCTGTACATGTCCAGGGAGCGAAGTGCATATTCAAAGCAGGTGTTCTCTCTCTCTCTCTCTCTGTCCATGTTATGAGACGAGATAAACAAAAAATCAATCTCTATTTAAATCCCCTTTATATCCATATCCATGTGTGTGGGTTCCCTTTTTTCTCCTTCCCCGCCAATTTCCATTTTTTTTTTCGAAAAATTCCCTTCTTCTCCCAAGGGGAAAAAGAAAAGGTGGTCTATATATTAAAATGTATTTAATATTATTATTCTCGTTCTTTCAGGAGGGAAAAGAGGGAGATAGGGAGAGACCGAGATATGGAGAGAGAGATAGGGAGGAAAGAGAGAGATAGAGAGAGAGACAGAGAGAGACAGAGAGGAATTCAATGAGCCATGTCCATGGATGGGCCCATCTCTTTGGGTTCCATATACGTTTTATTATTTTTTTTAAAGTTTTTTTTTTTTTGAAAAAATAAACCAGTTTCTACCTCGACGGAGGAGGAAGAAGAAGGTGCTGGGCTACTCATGTGATAAAATGATAATTACAATTATTAAAATTGATGCAAAATACGTTCATATGATAAAATATGGCCCTTCTCATCTCCTCTCTCCGTCCTCTCTCTCTCTCTCTCTCTCTTAGCACTGATTACTTTTCCATTCCGACCAAGCATTTATTATTCTAAAAAGAATTACTTGTACAAAAAATTAGTTTTTTTTGGGTATACAGAGGGTGTGCAATGTACATAGGAGGTGAACTCATTGAGCTTTTTTTTTTTGGCTACGTTAATATCTACTTACTGGTTATTACCCATGGAAGATTAATGAGATTTCCATGGTTTTGGCATGGCCTATTGGGTGCAAGGGAGAGCCTATGTGTGGAATATTATCGAGTGTACACGCCTTGTCAGAATCTTTGTGTTCATTGTTTTGTTTTGTATCCTTTTTTTTTTTACTTACTATTATAGTAGTGTTAGTGTATATTGGAATGATATTACGCCGCTCTTATTGAGTGTATTTGATAGCCAGAAAGAGGGAGAGGGACGGGGAGAGAAATAAAAAATAGAGAAAAATGGGAAATTCAAAGAAAAAGAAATGGGAGAGGAAGAGGCATTTAGATGGAAACCGAAAATGGAATAAAAATGGGAGAGGAACGAACATTTAAAGGGAAATAAAGATGGAATAAAAATGGGAGAGGAAGAGACATGTAAAGGGTATTAAAGATGGAATAAAAATGGAAGGAAAAACAAGTTGAAAAGGACGGGAATTAAGAGAAAAGGGAATGAAAAAGGGAGATACAAAGGAATTAAAGAGAGAGATAAAAGGGAATAAACAAGGGATAAAACTGAACCTAAAAAGACGAGAAAGATAAACTGAAGAAGGAGAGAAATAAAAGTGAAATGGGAGAGAAAAAGATATGAAAACTGGATGAAAAAGGAGAGAGAAACGGATACAAAAGGAGAAAGACGGAATGAAAATGGGTGAAAAAAAAACAATGAAAAGGGAGAAAAGAACAAATAAAAAAGGTAGAGAAAACTAAATCAAAATGGAGAGAAAATAGAAGAAGAATAGGAAAACAGGAATGAAAAAAGGAGAGAGAAATGAATAAAAAAGGGAGAGAAAAATGAATACAAAAGGGAGAGAAACAAGGGAAAGAAAAATGAATACAAAAAGGAGAGAAAAGATAAGAGTAAAATGAATAAAAATGGAAGAGAAAAAATAAGAAAAAATGAATATAAAAGAGAGAGAAAGAAGGAGAGAGAAATTATTAAAAATGGGAGAGAAAAAAGAGAGAAAATGGAATCAAAATGGGACCGAGAAATGAACAAAAGTGGGAGAGAAAACCGAATAAAAAAACTAAGAGAAAAAGGAATGGAAAAGGATGAGAAAGAAACATTGAAAAGGGAGAGAAAAGAGAACAAAAGACAGGAAAAAGGAAGAGAAAAGGAAAAAAAAGATAAACCGAAATGCGAAAGAAAAATATATGAAAAACAGACGATAAAAGGAGAAAAACAGGATTTAAAAAATGGGAAACAAAACGGAATAAAAAAGGAGAAAGAAAAATTAAAAAGAGAGAGAGATAACGTGAAAAATGAGTGAAAAATAAATGCAAAAGATGAGTAAGAGAGATGAAAATTGAGAGATCAATACCAAAACAGAGGTAAAAAAAAGAGCCAATATTATAGAAAGAAAAGGAGAGACAGAGAGAGAAATGGGAGCGGGAGAAGTGGAAAAATTGGGAAAAGGCCAATGGAATGGGAGAATCGCTTATGCAAATAAGCAATCAAGAGAACAGTGTAATAAATAAATGATTATTGAATTAATAATCCTGATTAAATGAGGTCGTAATTGCCTTGGCTCAATGGAAACAAGAAATTACATTCTTACGTGGAGGGTGATTGTGCGGCTTGAGCAAACAATCCTCATGTTTTCCCTCTTGTTCGATATTGATGCATGTGCGTACATATGTACAAGTACAAATTATGATGGCCACCGCTCCTCCTTATTTTTCTAGATGATTTCCCTCAGAGAGAGAGAGAAAGAGAGAGAATTTGCATGCATTGAAGAAAATGACTTTATAGAGATTTTTGCGCACAATTAACGAACACATATGCACATATATGCATTTGTACACAGGCATTTGTATAGGCAAGTCCACGTGTCAAGCTATTTGTGAGAGACAATGATTAATTTGTAAAGGAGGTAGGAAATTGCTCTTTCGGCATTTGATTATGTTTTTTTGAACAGATGACAATTGTCAAGGCTGCTTTTTCCTATTTACTTTTTCATCCCACCGCCGGCTCTTTCCGGGTGTGTGTGAGGCCGTATGTTATTTTTCATATTGATTTAATTACCCTTTTTTCTCGTTTAAATTTATGTAAATTATTTGAAAAAAAATATCCTGTAGACAAGTTCACGCCTTTTAGTATGCGTGGCGGCGTGTGGACAAGGTCCTTTTTGTGGGCATACAAAAAGTTCATTTTTTATCCTCCATTTTTTTTTAGTCTTCTTCATTTTTTTTTTTTAAATTCGCAAAAAAACATGGTGAAATATTTACTCCGGAAAAAATCGGGAAAAATGAGGGAAAAGTCCTGGAATTTGGGACTAAAAAAAATTCTCTGGAATAAAAGAAAATATACAGCCAGACATCCGCCAAGATTGACCTCCGAATGAGGACTTTTCATGCCCAAAGGGAATTACCGAAGGGGATCAACTACCGATGATGGAGACGAAGGCAAATAATCACATATTATTACTGGACCTTTTTCCCCCCCCCCCTTGGAAAAAAGGGGCTCATATATCTGGAGCCTTCGGAGAAAAACAAAAATTACTTGAGTTGAATAATTACATTTTACATGAAAGAAATTGTGTCATAAAATTTGCTGGCAATGTGCATATAATGCATATACGTATGTACATTGGGAGGTGGAATGATTATTTAATTGTAGCGGGCATTATAATATGTATATAAGGGCTGGGGATATAATATATAAGTGCCACAGGAAATATGGAATAAGAAAAAAAATCTTTTGCTAAAAGGAGGGAGAAAAAAAAAAAGAAACTTGTAATTATGTTGATTATGACTCATATAATTACTCATAAGTGTACAAATGTTCTTCTGGGCACCGAACTGGCTTGCTCCGGTGAGGTTAATACGAGACAGAGGGAGAGAGAGAGAGCGATAAAAAGGACATGGAGTGACAGAGGAGCCCAGGAGAGAAAGTTGGAGGAAGAAAGAGGTAAAGCCAATCGGGAAAATTGAGGAGAACAAGCGAATTTAGAAATACGGGAAAGTACAAACAACGAGAGAGAGAAAAGTGAAAGTGGGACAAAACCGGAGAGAGAAAAAAGGAGAAAAGTAAACGTGAAAACGAATAACGAAAAGAAAGGGAAGGAGAGAGGTAAAAGTGAAAATGGAAAAGCAAACAATGGAGACACAGAAAAAAAGGACAGTGATAAACGTGAAAATGGAAAAGGAAACAATGGAGACAGCGAGAAAAAGGACAGTGGTAAAAGTGACAACGGAAAGAAAGAGATAAAAGTGACAACGAGAAAGAGAAATTAAATTGAAAAGACAAAACGAAGATATAATTGAGAAAAGGAAAAAGAAACAGGCAAAAGGGGAGAGATAAAAAAGAACAAGGAAAAGATAAAAATAAAGAGTGAAATTCGAAAGAGATAAAAGTGAAAATGAAAAAGAGAGATAGGGAGAAAGGAGAGATAAACATGTGAAAAAGAAAAAAGGCAACAAGCAGTAGAGAGACAAAAGTGAAAAAGAACAAGGGAGACAAAAAATGGAGACATAGAAGTGAAAAGAAACAACGGAGAGATATAAAAGTCAAGATTAAAAACAGAGAGATGGAAAAAAGGAGAGATATAGATGTAAGAGAGAAAATGTGAGAGAGAAAAAGGAGAGAATCAAAGTCAAGAGCAAAAACAGAGAGATAGAAAAAACAGAGAGATAAGAGTGAAAAGGAAAAATAGACACAGAAAAAAGAGAGAGATAAAAGTGAAAAGGAAAAATAGACACAGAAAAAAGGAAGAGATAAAAGTGAAAAGGGAAAAATAAAAAAAGAGAAATAAAAGTAAAAGAAAAATCGGGAATTGCGAAAAAGTGGAAATAGACAACAAAACCAAATAGAAAAGGTTAAAATGAATGCAGAAAAAAAGAAAAAAGAACCAGAAAGCTAACGCTAGGAAAATAAAGAGAAAAAACGGGCACAGAAACAAACCAATAAAAAAGGCAAGGGCAGAAGAGACAACAGGAAAAAAAATTAAGAGAAAAAGTGACCGGGAAGAAAAATATTAAAAAAGGAGAGGAAGGTTGAGGAGGAGGAAAAAAATAGGAAATTAACTATGAAAAATAAGCTGATGAGTGTGGCACATGTTTCCCTCCATTAAATTCAACTCAAAGAGACTCTAAGTCATATAATCCCGGTCATAATCATGAGTAATCATATATTCCCTGGAAGTCTCCTTTCTCTCTCTGTCTCCCCAGAATAAGTGCCACAATAACACTCTTGATCCATCTTTAGTATTTCCCTTGTGTGAAATACAAGACAGAAATCCTTCTTCCCTCCGTATAAAATGTATATATATATATATTTACATATAGTTGCAAATATATACATATATTTCGTATGTATATACATGTGTATATATGTATATAATCAGGCTCCATGGACTGGATTTATTGTTGAAGAGATTTGACGTCATTCCTCCCCACTAGCTACAATGTCTAAAAAATTCCCAGGGTATTTAAGCCCGGACTTATCCCCGGAGAGAGAAAGTTCGAGAGAAATTAGAAGGGAAAAATTACGGAGGAAAAAAAAAATACAACAAACACTTGGAACATGCACACAGATTAGTTTATAATCATAAGGATAAAGACGGAGGTCCGCCCTTTACGACGCCGCTGAATGGTGCCCGCCACCGATTCTCCCGTGAAATTATTATCGCTCAGTATTTCCTCAAATTATTGCACTCTTTCGAGTCTCTCCGTCCTTCTCTCTCTCTCTCTCTCTCTCTAATTCTCTCTTGATTTACCCGGGTTTTTCCTGGGAAAAACACTCGATCCCCTCTGTCGCTCCTTTACCTATGTACACACACGTCGGAATCAGAGTAATGGGAATAATAATCCTGGTACGTCACACACTCTCCCGCAATTATTTCCTGGGCAAGTGCTTCTGAGGGAGAGAGAGAAAGAGAGAGAAAGAGAGAGAGAAAGAGAGAGAAAGAGAGAGAAATTATCTCCACCTTTCCCCTCCTTGTATGTCTATAAATAGGGAGCGTTTTATAGTTTTCAAAATTAATAATTGGAACAACGGCCAGGGCTACAAAAAAGAGTAGTTAATTGGGCTTCGTCATCGTCATATAAAAGTCCCTTTTTTATCCGGTTTTCCCCCATCTTTTTCCCCCATTGAATTCTCTCTTCTGCTTTCCCCGCGTGTCGCGATATGCGAACAATTTATATGAATCCTACGATAATATAAACTATTGTTGCCCCGTTTGTCCGTTGACATTGCAGATTTTTTTGTTTTTATTTTAATAGTATAATTAATATTTTCCAAATTTAAATTTCCCCCTTAATTAATTTTGGTATATACTGGGCCCGCGGGATTTGAAGTAGAAAGCAAAAGAAAAACTATGATCGGAAAAGCGGATGATCACAAACAGGCTCTTACCTGGAGTGTTGAACCCATTTAGATGTTTCAAGAATGGCAGCGGGAAAATCGTAAAGGTGATCCAATTCCGAGGAGAAGGACATGAAAAAAATTAGAAAAAAATGATCCAATTAGTATTTTGTTTGTTTGGAGAACAATAAATCAAGCATATTTTTGGAGAAAATCTGGCAGTGTGTTTCGGGCCCGGCTTTGGAGCGGGCTTAATGTATTATCAATTTTCTAGTTTCATTCTCTCTTATATTTTCTTTTTTCATTTCGTCTCTTTATTTTTTCTTCTTTCATTTCGTCTCTTTATTTTTTCTTCTTTCATTTCGTCTCTTTATTTTTTCTTCTTTCATTTCGTCTCTTTATTT
>JAQGBT010003664.1:0-18871 GCA_034698585.1 Disparrhopalites patrizii | reverse complement strand
AATAATAAAAGAGGAAATAGGGAAAACGAGAAAAAAGGAGAAATAATAAAAGAGGAAATAGGGAAAACGAGAAAAAAAGAGGTAAAATAAGGAGAAAAAATAGGGAGATAAAGAAAATAGCAATGGAGTGAAAAGAAAATCCAGTGAGAAACATGAAAACAAGCATATGAAAGCGGAAAAATAGAAAAATGAAAGGTGAAAGAGTAAAAGAGCGAGAAAGAGAAGGAAAGAGAGAGAGAGAGGGAGTGATAAAGGGACGAAAATTCTATTGAAAAGTGTGGAAGCGCCAACGACCCTTACAGGCTTTTTGTCATCCCAATTATCACGGCTATTACCAACAATATTAATCATGAGGAGTGTGGGTATCTTTCTGTTTACTATTATTTGCTTTATTTCCCTATTAATATTCCACACACACAGTCCATTTCCTTCCTGTACACTCACCTCTTGTTACCAGTTTGGTGCACTACAAGCTCACAGTTCGCTAATAGCTGTCTCTGTACATTTTGAAAGGCGATCCCCCAAAACCATCACATTCTCTGATGGACTGCTACTTTGAAGAATTCAGTAATTAATATTGCCAGCAGAAGCTCCGAAAATATCACAGGGCTATCTCAACCAACAACAATCTGATTTTTAGAGGCGAGAAGTGCCTGTTTTCGCATTGTTTTTCTCATGTCGTTCTCTCCCCTAATCTCTCTCTCATCTCCCATGATCCTACCATTCCACTCATCTTTCTCCGCTTATTTTGTATTCATGACACTAACTCCCAACTAACGGCTTTACTGAAGCATGTACAGGAAATTCGAAAAGCGGGGACGAGAAAAAGGATTGTATTTTTTTGTACAATTTTAATTTTATTGTGATTATTAATGGCAACATTTTGGAATACGTATATTATTTGTACAACTAAGGGAAAAGTTCATTTTGACAAGGCCCATGCACCTGTTTGGTTGCATGTGCCGCCGTTTGGGAGAATCCGTGCAAGAGGGGTAGGGATCAACTATGTACTTGACATTTGCCAACATGTAATTACATACGTGTTTATGTACAATTCCAAGTACAACTGTAGTTGGAAAGTATTGGTTGAGATGACAAAAGAAACCAGCAATGATACAAAATGCATGCATTTATTCACACAGTGGCAAGGAGGGGAGCTTACGAGTTGGAAAATAAAGGCATTTCACAAAATGATAATAAAAAAGAAACTAGGCATGTGTTTACAGTAGGAAATAGTGGACGTTATTAAAGGGTCGTTATGCAGATTTTTTAAATGTTGGGCCGGGAAAGTGTATATTTTACATGATGAATATACGCACTGACACCAAGCTCCTTCAAATATATATACAAAAAGCATGAGAAAAAATGAGGAGGAAAGAGAGGTAGCAAACAAGAAAAAAATTAGGTGTATTTTATCGTATTTATAATTAATAAAAAAAAATGTACGTCGGAATTATTTTGTATGTGATAGAACGGGACTAATAAATGGTAATTATTGGGGCGATTATGGGATTCCTCGAATTTTTGAATCCAAATACATATTTTTCTCTACCTTTTTCATCCCAAATTTTTATTCGTTCACGCACATCCGTACAGAGCAAAGATTAGAGGGACAATCCTTTCCCTGTTGCACTTGTTGAGCGTGTGGTATGGTAGTCCCATAATAACAATTTAGGGGGGCTCATGTGAATCAGTTGAAGACATGGAAATCGACAAAAATTATTAATTGCTATTACAGTGCTTTCTTGTTCGAAAAAGTTGTTGTAGTGTTGACGATTAAGAATTTACATTGAAGGAGGCGCGAGAAGGAAACGAGTTTTTCTTTTCTCTGTGCTTATAACCTGCTCATACATATGCAGGTGGTGGGACTGTTGTGATCATTATTATGAGAAGAATATCATCAGCGGTGAAGATGAAGAGTCGTAACCATTTGTGGATGGCTGGTAAGCGGGAAATGAGCAAGTCTCTTATTTTGAACATTCAGAAACTACTTAAGAAACATTTTCTCTTGTCTCCTTCTTTTGGAAGCATTTCTTCACCAGTCTCTTCACATATCCTTCCTTTTCTGTCCAAAGGGTTTCTCTCTCTTTATTTATTTTATTTCCTAATTTTTGTGATTATCTTTCTATCTCATTCTTTCTCCTTCTTCATAACTGTCTCTGTTTCTCCCTCGCTTCTTCTTTTTATTTTCTATACTGTTTTTCACCATAATTTTATGTACTTTTGCTCGTCGACTCGCTCATTTTTTTTTTTACTCTTCGCCGTGCACATATTTTCCTTTCGCCTTTTTCCCATTTCCGAATCTTTACCTTTCGATTTTACTCTTTGCTATCGTTTTCTCTTTTATTATTTCTGTCTCCATTTCCTGGTATTGTCTCTATTTTATTTGTCTCTCTTTCCCATCCTTTTCTCCATTTTTATGCTTCCCGTCCCGTCGTTTTCTCTTTTAGTCTTTCCTCTCCATCTTATTTCTGCCTCTGGTATCATTTCTGCCTTTGTTGTACAAGTGCATATATTATCCTTTCCATTTCATTGTCTCTATTTTCTCCATCAGTTCTTTAAAGCCTGTCTCCTTTCCTCCTTTTATTTTTCTACCAAGGTTTGTGAGTGCTGGATGTCTTTTTTCGATTTTTTATTCCGTCTCTTCTCGTCTTCTGTCTCTCCTCTCTGAATCTCCCTAGACTCTATTGACTAGGAGGATTTTGATTATCTCGATTTTCTTTCAACTATCTGCACCTCTCTCTCTCTCTCTCTCTCTTGTTCCTTCCATTAGACTAAGTGTGCTTATATGCATATGTGCTTCTTGCCACCCATAACAATCTGGTTACACGCTGTCTTGATGATCTCTCTTTCTCCTTGTGACTTCCGAATGCATAGTAGAAAATTGACTTAGTTATGATTTGTTTAAAAAAGGAAATAAATGGTTAAATCCCTGCATTTTCCTCCTCAAATTTCCCAATAAACATGCTAAATTAAATGACACACGTGACATGTTTTACATGATTGTGGAAAGTTATTGGGAATGAAATGTAAGAGATGTCTTTCGCATGCATGCATTTCATTCTCTCTTGCACTTTTCCTTTCGTATATTCACTTTCGTAAAGCAACCAATCTGCCATTGTTACTTCGTTACGTGATGCGTCAATACTTTTTTTTTCATCACTTTCTTTGATTCCCTTTGTGGGTCTCTTTGCAGGGGAGCTCGTGTTTGCATTATTATTAATAACCTTTTTTTTTGTATAAAAAAGAAGAAGAATACGAAAATGGTAAAACAAATTGACTTCTGTACAGTCACGTAAGGGTTCACCGGCATTAAGGTTTATCCGTTGCTCTCTTGCTGCTTTTCGCTGTGATTGCTCCTAAAATTTTCACTTGAATCGCTTCCAACTTTATCTACAAGAGTTTCCTTGTAACAAAAACGAATACTAAAATAATTTTTGGAAATTTGCAATCACTCGATAATCTCTGGGTAAATTGTGTCAAAATGTATGTAATTTTGGATTCCAATTGAAAGTATTGTTAGAATTAATTAATGGTAAAAGGTCTTAATTGCAAGCTCGCTGCGAGATCATTACTTGGAGGTTTCTTTTTATCCTCAAAAATGAATTTACCCAAAAAACCAATTCTTGTCTACGACACGCCAAAATTCAATATCTTAATATTTTTCCATACTTATGAATTGAATGTCGAATAACATATATGTATATATATTATGTAGTATATGTATACGTAGGTAAAACGAACATGTTTTATGAAGGATTGCTTTTTTTTCGTTTTAACGTTTGACTACAGACTACACAGTCTCTCCAATGAATTTATTTTGAAATAATTGGAAAGCACCGGGGGAACACAGTCGGCCGAGTGGCCGGAGACGAAAATGTAGGGACTAACAGATAACCAAACAAAGAGACACGATATTGAATGAAAAAGAGTAAAGACAGAGAGAAATAAAAACAAAGGTTGACACGAACTAACAAAAAAGAGAAAAAAGCGAAGGCTCATTCAGACGAAGAAACAGAGTGATACTGAAGTAAATAGAGAAACAGAGAGAAAAAGAGAGAGCGAATAATACAAAGAGACACAGACAGAGAATAATACCATGAGAAAAGCAGAGAGCAAAATGAAAAACAGAGAAAAAGCAAATAAATGCAGTGAGAGAGAGGATAATGTACAGCGAGAGATAGCATAGACTAAAAAGATACTCAGATAAGTTAAGAAAGAGAAAGAGAGAGAGAGAGAAAAGCCAAAAGTTGGAAGATGCTCTCATACACAAAAAAGCCGCAGGAGAAATTGATAATTTTTTTTTGAAGAATATTAATAATAACGATAATTATTTTTTGTCCTTCTTTGGGATAGAATAAGTTTCGTAATAAGAATAAATTGACTGCTAAAAGACATTATTAATATGTTTTTTTTGAAGCTGGCACCACAATAAATGATGCCTTTATCCCTTTTAATAAAACAGTTTAGTACTGATAGAATATGTGCGTGATGAGGACCTCTTACACAAGAGGTGATGTCGTCGTACAGAGAGCCTCTTGCTCATCCCCGTCCCTTTTCTGCTTAATTACTAGTGAGAACACACAATGGATGCATACACACGTGTGCATATGTATACACATGTGTCCATGTATGTTGATGTGGACTCCTGTAAAAGGCTATCTGTGAAAGATACCTCAATTTGTTCATCTTTCTCCCCAGTTCTAATTTCCGTGGTATATTTTCTCCTCATCGGAGTCGTCATCCTGGTTTTATTACTTGCCCCGAAATACCCCTCGCTTTCCGGGAATTACGACCAATCTCACTACCTGTGGAAGAGTCCGGACCTCAGTTTCGACACCGGCTCGGCCGCCAATGACGTTCAAATCCCATATGAAATTCCACACAAGACTCTTGTGGACCCAAGTAATTTCATTTTATTACGACTTTACTCATATATGATGACATTTCCTCCTTTTTGCCGCTTTTTGCAGCTAATCAATACATTGTCAGCTCTGGTCCACGCTGTATTAAACCATTTGTATACATGTGCACATTTACACAATCCACCTTTCATAACTTAGCCCTTCCCCCACAGAATTTCTTCCTCTATTATTCTGACAGTAAATATTTACCCGTGACCAACGTTACAGAGTCCGTTAATGTAATGCGTACCTCTCCCACGTACTTTTAGAGCCATTTGTTCCGTCTCGTCGCGATCCGGTTTATGATATTGATCCCCGCTCAAATCTCAACAGTCACGAGGACTCCACTGCAACGTA
Source organism: Disparrhopalites patrizii (assembly GCA_034698585.1). Classification (NCBI taxonomy): domain Eukaryota; kingdom Metazoa; phylum Arthropoda; class Collembola; order Symphypleona; family Sminthuridae; genus Disparrhopalites; species Disparrhopalites patrizii. The sequence continues at coordinate 13,610 of JAQGBT010003664.1, read as the reverse complement.
CGTGGGCGGTGGGAGCAGCAGTGGCAGTGGTCGGGATGGGAATCGTCCCAGCCCTTCTGATGGACCTCATTATGACAGGGACAACAAGGGGGATGACGACAATGGGGAGGCTAAAGATTTGGCTCTGTAGCATGAAGTGATGTCCAAGCACTGTTTACATATTTATTTATTTTTTCTTCCAGATCAACCCTTCTCCATATTTATTTCGCTATCTTCGAAGCTGTCTTCTTTTTCTCTTGTGTTGCCTCTATTTCTCCGCTTTCTCTTTTCTGTAGTATTTCAAGGGTTTCTTTCTCTCTTTATCCTCTTATCTTTTGCTTGCTCTCTCCTAGTCGTTTATTCCCTTTTTTGCTGATGATCTCTCTTTCGCTCTCATGTTTCTTTCTTTTTTTCCTTCTTTCACATTCCCTGCGCTCCACTTCTCCCTGTTCCTTCTTCTGGCTAATACTTACTTTTCCGTCTTTTTACTCTTTAAATAATAATAATAAGCTTTAATTTATTGATCCGATTGTTGTTACATGGCATACACAATACAGGCACATATTTAGAACATTACATTCAGGGTACATGCACTGAAGATAGTCTGCTACATAATGCAATACAATTAGCTTACTTGTATAAAATTACGAATCTGTATATGCATATAAGAAGCAAAATTAATTAGCATAGAAAGGAAAGGGAAGAAATACTCTTTCATCGTGTTGCTATTTCTCCCTGAATATATCTCGCTTTCTCCTTTTTTAATTTTTCTCTACTTTCCTCTGTCTTTTTCATCTTACTGTTCTCAATCTCCACTTTTTCTCTTTGATGCTTACTATTTCTTTGTCTTATTTTGCACCTTGATATTCGGAGTCCCTTTTCTCCTTTTCCTGGATATTTGGTCTGTCCTTGTCTTTTTCCTATTTTTACCCCTTTCTCCTATGCTCTTTCTTTCTCTTTTCCTCTTTTTCCGCTTTCTCTCTCTTTATCCGTCTACATTTCTTTTAATCATCCGATTTGTTGTTCACTGGTTCACACACTCTTGCCAATTGTCACTCATCTGTCCTGAGTCTTTTTGCTTTATTGTTGACCAAATTCCCACCGCACAAGTCGACCCCGGACACTCTCTAGTATGTACTCTGAAGCCCACGTGTTTGGAAAGTAAATATGACACTTATTGCTGTGTGGACGTAGACCCTAAGGAGATAAATATGGATGTAATTACTACTGCATTTATTTGTTTGGCGTCTTTCACCAGGCTGTATAAAAAGCGGAAATGGTTGCTTCCCGGGTAAATAATCATATTCGTCGGCCCATGTTTTTTACCTATCTTTCGAGTACATATAAATATTTTGTATCTTTTTAAGGAAAGGGGTTAGAAAAGTTGTTCATCCATAATAAAACATGAAAATTGTGCGAAAAAGAAAATATGTGACACCATGTGACCTCATTCCTGACGCACTTCCCACACTCTTGTAAGCAGATATAAGAGCACTTTAGCCAGGAAAGTATATAAACGGGAATTATTATTTGGGGTAGTAATCATATCACCCTAAGCATCCCTACATGGATTGTGTGCATTATTGTGTGTATATGCACAACAACAAAAACTTAGCCCAAGGAGGTGGTTGCACTCTACCATGGTAAAAGACAAAGAATTACCAAGTGGAGGAGGTGATGCCGGTGAGTGTACCCAAACAACCAAGTGCTATTAGTGAGTACTTAAAAGTTCATCCATACAAGTGAAAAATGTTTGCTTAAGACATTCTCTGTAAGAGTAGTTGACAAAAGAGTGTATACAATTTTTTTGGTATTATTTATAGATAGCGGGTGGTATCATGACCAATAATAAGAATTATCTTTTTTTTCTCTCCTCTCTCCCTCAGCCTTTCTTTGGAATGAAGCCAACGGCTGATTTTTGTTTTCATCATTTGAAATCATAAATAATAATAATCTTCATCGCAAACATATTACGTATAACCTGCAAGATGCCTCATCATTTCAGTTTCAATGTACAAAGTGCATTATTATGTCCTCCGCAACGACGCCGAATATGTCCAGTGCTGTACAGAATTTTTTGATTTGGGTCATCCATCATCTGGCTGGGTGCTTTATTCTCCCTATTTTTTTTTATTCCTCGTTTTTTTCAATAAGCGCTTTGAATGTTGGTAAACAAAAAAAGGGATAATAGAGGATTCCTTTTTTAATTTCTAAAACAATCTCCCTATGTTATTTGGAGCTTATTATGACTGATGACCAATAGTAGTCTGACATTCAGAGCCTAATTTATGGATACAAAGTTGTGGTGAGTAAACAAAATGAAATCAAATAATACGATGGTTATCATAATAAATGGGAATGTAGCATTAACCACTGTACTCATTCCCCCCAGGGCTTCTGTGCAGGGGTCAACACCAGCTAAAATGTTACCCTATGTAACTGACATATTTCCTTTTACTTCATCCTTCATTATTATTTATGACAGGACCATGTACACTTTATTAACGAGACTCCGTCAGACCAATCAAGTGGGTCCACCTTATTTAGCCCATGATGCGCGTGCCCTTATTACATTAAAAAAACTCCCCTCCAGCTCCATAGAAGCCATCTTCTTTTGTACGAATTGTCACATCAGAAATCTTATAGTGTGTGAAAACATGGATCTAGAAGAATTGTGGGCTTTGTGATTGCAATTCTGGAAGCCAAAAAGGGCAAAACCATCCAAAGAGTACAATGAAGAATATGCCTTTAAAATGACATGAAGGACCATTGTATTGTCAGTATTCATTTATTTTATTTTTTGGCTGAAATTAGAATAATAATAATTATTGTTTATTGTAACAGTAATTACAATAGGTCCATATTGGATGGGTAAATATGTGTATCCTGCATTATAGTGTACAGCAGGGTGTCAGTATTGATCATGTCCCATTTTGCGATGCATCTTCTCTATACGGAAAGGCAACGGAGGCAAGGAGCTGATCTGGCTCATCACTCCCGCATGACGAAATGAGGAGGATGACCTGCCTCGCTACCATTATGAAGGAGAAAAGGGTTGCAAGTGGGTTCAGATAGAGCAACTTGAGGCCACAGAATCGTAGACGCAGGTGAATTTTTTTTTAGGAGGGTCAAAGGGTTGAAGAGAAATCATACAAGGAATTTTTCTGGGATTCCGCGAAGAGATAATGATCGTCGTTTCGTCGCCTTACCTGCAAACGAAAATTACGAGGACTACATGAATTTTCACACGTTGGATAGGTACGAAATATTTTTGCGAGAATTTTAGTGTGTATGTATGTACACACAACACATGTAGATACGTGGTGAAGGAGAAGAGCAAGGGTAAGCAGGGGTAATGATATATTTCGGCTGAGCTCAAATTGAGGCCATAATGATGGGAAGATTCACAAAAGTAGAAAATGAGACAAAAAGAAAGATCCTCGGCGGGTGAGAAGGAAACCGGTTTAATTATCGTTCTTTTTCTTCTTCTTCTTCTTCTCTCTCTCTCTCCCTCGCTCTTTCTTTGCCATTATTAACCTTTGTTGTGCGGGTTGCCAAGCTTTTTCAAGAAAACAAATAACTCACGTTTTCCGTGCTCAAACAGAGGAAAGCATTGGCAACGTCATGATGTTATAATTAACAGGGACTTGATACACAAAGCAGCAGAGCAGTGCTTACAGAAGTGCTAAGACCCCTTTTTTGGGCATGATAAAACAGCTAATACCATAACAATGTGGCGAAAACACTAAACTTGGGAAAGGAGGATGCCATCGTTAAAATAATTCTCATTCCGGAAACCCGCATTTTCCCAGCACGTACCTATGGGCCTGTGGAATTATGGGAATTGTGTGGCAGGAAGAACTTCTGGGGAGATGTCCTGGAAGCATTCGGGGAGGACTGTCAATAGTGCCCCGAGAAGGCCAAATTCCTGGGAGGGAAACACTGAACTTCGCCATCATTAGTGGTCCAAGTTTTAAAGCCGCCTTTTAGAATCCTACATGCAAATAATTAATAATATAGGTCCAAGAATCATAATGGATGTGAAATATGGACTTTCACGGCTTATAATTGAAGCGAAAAAAAATGCAACTTACCCCACTCTACGAAATCCCATCTTTCTCAGTCGTTTGGCATCGTAAGAACAGGCGTCCGTACTCCTTCCATAGAGAATTATGGGACAGACGTAGTCGGGCTTGTTGATGCAAAATTGGAAATAGAAATCCTCCCCACACAATCCGAAGCATTTGGCCACGCATCCCGCTAACATTCACCAAGTGACAAGGATCAAATAAATGACACAGTTTCTCAAGGAGAGACTTTTACGGGAAGAAATGGAGATACGTATACACACAGGGAATCATATGTATATATGGGCATGTGTGTAAATACAATGTATGTATTACCTTTAATGTGAATGGCACGGTTAATACGTCCCTCATTGAACACTTGGAGATAAGGTCGGACATCCACGACGGTGGCATTATCCGTGTAAATCCAATCTCGAGCTTCTGGGTAGTCCAGCAAGGGGACGGGGTAGAGGAGATCTGGAGGAGTTACAAGCCCCTTCTTTACATGGATTTTTTATACAGTGAACTCTTGGAAAAACTGACGTTTATTCCTTCACTATTAATGCAAGGAAAAGTGGGGAAAAATGATTAATAGAGAACTGGAGATAAAGTGGTAGAAATTACAGTCGCAGTCGAGCTTGTGCAAGAAGTCCTCCTGCTCCTGCATCGTCTTGCCCTGCCCCGCAGCGGAACAGGCGCCGCAGATGAATTTGTACCTGCTCAAGCGAGGGGGTTCGCCTAAAACCCAATTGTCTTGGCACGCCGGGATTGAAGTAGTCATCTTGCCGTCTGGATTTTTGCGACAAATCCGTTAAAATTATTTTCTATTGTATTTACTTAGACACAAGCAGTAATTTGCTCTTCCTTTTGGATTTGGGGGAATACTGAATTGGAATGTATTTGTATTTAGTCAATGAGATCATCAAGAGATAATCGAAGATATGTATACTAGAATTTATTTTCGATGGCAACTTCCCTGGTGGATTTATGGAGGTCCCTTAGTGCCACTTTTTCTTTGAATTGATGAAATTTTCAGGGGAAAAGTGGGACTTTTAAAGAGAATTTAAATTAATAAATTCATACTACAAATTATTGTTCAATTTTGATAGCAAAAAATTAATTCTTGTACAGGACTAACAGGACCACTTCATATTAATTAATAATTTTTTACATTTTATTTATATTTATTATATTATATTGTATTTTGTTTTCCGGAAAATTATATTCTTTTTCTATAGTTATACATACATATTTTCTACAAATCGCTTTCATTATTTTTAATTTTTGTATTTCAAAAGCATACGTATGACGGGTATGACTACAACTAAAAGTTGATCGTCTAACAAAAGCAAATAAATAATTGTGATATTGTGAACAATATTATTTGTCTTATACATATATATGTATGTATTATTTATCTTCAAAACGTCAAAACATTGCAGATAAATACAAATAAAATATCATATTAAATTACTTTCTATTAATTAAATGATTAAATAAATATTAAAATGATATTTATGTGAATATACATATGTATCAATAACAACAATATTATTATTTATTATGTAACACGTAAATGATAATAATATAAATAATAAACTCATCGTAAAATGTACTAGCAATAGTAGCAATGTCGTCTCATCGTGCTCCATTCCGTAATGTCCTATCATTATCATTACGCATTTTTTCTTGCTGCTGGACCATTTTTTTTAACCTCAAGGTACCCTTTCAATTTCAATACATTCCACTGCAGAATATTGCGCAGTATGAAATTCATTTATTTCTGGTGTAATTTCTCCCATCAACAACAATATGAAAGTAAAATTGAAACAAGAAAACAAAAGCTTACTCAAATACGGAACTCTTTATTATTACTGACATAATTTTGACCATATATGAGGACGATGAAGAGACTGAAATAATTGGGGAAAGAATTCTTTGTTGAGGGTTTCATAACTCTTTTTGTCCAAATGTGAGAAGGAGGGGGAGGTGGTGAGAAGAGTAGAAGAATGATGTACAGAATTTTGAGAGAGACAGAGATGGAAAGAGAGAGAGAAAAAGAGAGAGAGAGAGAGAGAGAGAGAGAGAGAGAGAGTAAAATACCACAATAAATTCAAGCATTATCAATGTAGTAATTATCGCTGACGTGCGTTGCCAAAATGCAAAATCCTGTCCCAGACACTCATCTGCGATGTATGTACTACTTATTAAATCATTACGTAGACATTAAATAAATCCACACACACACTCGGCACATTTAATGAAGGAGACCTCTTTCAAGTAAATTTGCCTATATAAGATCATGTTTTATATATCTTTCACAAAATCTACAACGTTCCCAATGAAATGTGGAAATTTTTATACCTTCCCTAAACACAATATTGGAATCTCACGCACATCCTCCCTCTCGTACGCTCCATTGCGTAGATTCCCTTTCCTCCTTCGAATAACCTTCTACGCATGGGAAGAATATCAACATCAATGTTTCAAGGGGCATAATTATACCGCTACACTACCCTCTGATGTAATACCTTCTCTATACGTTCTAACCATCAAACCATATCTTTGTGTATTGAACGTAGACGTCCTGGTAATTTGTATATGGAAAATCAGGAGGAGTACGGAGATTTATTTTCTTCTAATGCCTCCAGGCTCTCAAATATCGCACTCACGTCAAATACATCAGATATGAAGGAAGAAGAGCAACTGTCTGCAACATATTATTATACAACTCTGGTGCTGACCCTTATTTCTGATCCACTCCTTGGAATTTTTGCATACATGGTGTTGAGTTTGCGCACACGCATGTCCATATCGTGGTTAAGTAAGACCTGGATTTCGGAATTGAAAGCTTCCATGTAATTTTATCTTATTTCGAAAATATTCTGATGTTGATCAAACGACCAGCACAACATTGTTCTGCTTAGGAATATTTGTTTTGGCGCGATTTTGTTACATGGCAGACAGCGAAATATGGCTATAAGTGGTGAAGGGTAGAAGGATGTAGAAACGGGAAGGGCGAAAAGCGATACAATCGAGAGGAAAAGAAAATACTAAAAGAGGAGAAATTAAAAGAAAAGGAGTTAGAACGAGAAAAAGGGAAAGAGAGAGGGAAAGAAGGAAACAAACTCAGGTCGAGGGAGAAACCAAAAAAAGAGAAAAGGAGCACGAGGGGGTAAAGCAGGACGAGAGGAAAACAGACGGAAAGAGTGAAGAGAAAAAATTAGGAGAGAAAAGAAAAAATTGAGGGAAGAAAGGGAAAAATCTCACGGAGGAAAGGGAAAAAATTACGACAGGAAAGGGAGAAAAATAGGAGAGGAAAGACAGAAAAAAGGCAAAAGAAAGACGGGCAAAGAAGAAAAAGAAAAAACGGTGGGAGAAAGTACATTGGCGAAGAAAGAAAATGCACGAAGGGAGATGGAAATACTGAGAGAGAGAGAGAGAGAGAGACAGACAGACAGAGAGAGAGATACTGTAAAAGTAAAAAGGACCTGGAAGTACAAAGAGAAATACATTGACAAAGAGGCAGAAATGAAATGAGAAGAATTGGAACAACGAGATTGAGCCATAATTAGGGGGCACATGTTAGAGTGCTAGACCACAACAATACATATACCTAGCTACAATGCTAGCCCACAATAATAATACATAATATTTGCATACATACAATAATAAGTACAGGGACAACGGAGAAAAGGCGGAGACACGGCAACGGCACAAGAAAGGCTCTTTGAGGATCCCATTTCAAATGTGATTCACGTACATTTAGCAATATAAATAGTAATATAATAGTGATTTAGTATTATTTCACGCATATTGTCTTTGAGAAATGTTCGTCTTGTACCTTTTCTCGCAAATATGCGAATGCATTATTACACAAAATGTCCAAAACAAAATAAAACAAGGAGATGACGTCTTATGCCCATCCTCTCATACCGTATTTCACGACATTTGTTGGCTGACCAGCTCTCCTCTAAATACATCTCTTTCCACCACATTAAATAACTCTCGATTAATCATGATTCACCAAAGTATGCAGGCATGGTTTAGTATGCACAGGCCGTACATATGTTGCACATGGTCAGGGAGGGACACATGCATCTTTATCTATATAGACCAACCACACGCACGTGCTTGGAGGGCCACCCATGAAAATCCGTGTATATACATGTATATACATAATATGTACATGTATACCTATATATGTATCTACATAACCAATGGATTTAATTACCCCTACTCACCACAACACCATTGTGCCATTTACCTTGTTGTTTCCTAAACATTTCTCTCTGTATTTTCTTGTCTACGTATAAAATTGTTTAGTGTCGAGCTCTGTACTAATTACTTACCACCTTTTTTGTACACCCTCTGTTTTTTTTTTGCATAGAGTTTAGAAAAAAGTATTTCTTCAAAAAAAAAATTGTGTAATAAAAAACCTAACATAATCATGTGAGAAAAGATCTGAAGAAAGTACACCCCTGTCATGACCCGGTATTCTGAGGCATTTTGAAGAGTTATAAAATATTATTTACACAGTCTGTCAGTCATCCCACCTCGAGAATGACCGACCCTCCGCCTGGCACATACTTATGCACCCATCTGAGGATATCCTAAGAGACACAAACCACACGTGAGTCTCCCTGTATAAATAGTCTAGTGAAAAGCGTGTAATAATAAAAGAAACTTTTTTCTTCTTCAAATGTCCAAATTATTGAATAAATTAATGCCTAGCCAAAACGTAAGAAATAAATTTTGTACACAAAAAAAATCACTCACACATATACAAATCCGACACAGAAATAACAGAAACTTTCACACGAAATGTGTCTTGAGGATGTTCAAATGATTTTTTCTTTATTTTTGACACGCATCAGTAAACTTTTTTTCCCTCCAAAAAATTTTTTTTTTGTATACATTTGAAAAAATGTTTTTTCTTTCGTATATTTTACAAAATATTGTGTGTTTGTGAAAGAAAAAAAACTAGAATAAATTGATTGAAGTAGTACTTATAATGTGTTTTTTTGTTATCACGCTCTTTTTCTCTCAGCCAGTGCTAATTGCCAGGAGGATCATCTTTTCACCCCTCACCCCTTTCCTCGTCTTCCCACCCTTGTTAGTTCATTATTTGGGCCAAGTTGATTAGTCAGTGTTATAATCGTGGGGAGGATAATCATGATGATTACAATTTCCTCGCAGAAATCTTCATTTCCCTCTCTCTCTGAATGAGTGGAGCAAATTTCCGCTCACTTAGACTTGTAATATAATACGTTGTCTAACCAATGTTGTAAATAAGGGACGCGATTTACATAGAAAATGGCGTAAAACTAGTCATATGAGTCCTATATGCGATAATCTTTTAAGAAAATGGCTGTCTTTCTCTTGTCTCATAGACCTTATGATGTTGAAGAGAGTGTAGTCTCCCTCGGCAGTTGACAAGTAATGTCAAAGGAAATTGTATTGGGAAAACAATTATTACAGCTTGAGTAAACACATAAAGAATCATTGGTTTATTCTCCCCTCTGACGTTCCTATACAACTACATACTTACAAATGCTTTTTTAAATGCTCTAAACCGGATCAAAACAACACATGATTCCATTACATTCCTATGGGTTTTTCACTTTTTTCCACTCTGCACAAGTTGTTTGTCATTTGTTGGCAGTTAGAAATCAATCGTTTCGCCTCTCATGCCTTCAATGTCTCGCACTGTCTCGCGATCTTCTCTTCTTCTGTTTGTCTAACTTATCAATTTGTCTCCTTTTTCTCGCTCTTGCATTCCCTCCAAGTTCGCTCTTGTTTTTCCTTTATTTCCGCAATATACAGCTCTTTCACTGTCTCGAATAATCAGCATTAATATTCTGATTCTCTCTTTCTCTTTCTCACTCTCTTTCTCTCTCCTTCTTTCTCTATTTCTACCCCTAATTCTCTCCCTGTTTCTCTCTCCTTCTCGACCTGTTTCTCTCTCCCTATTTCTCTCTCTTTCTTTCTCTATTTCTCTCTCTCTTTCTTTCTCTCACTATTTCTCTATCTTTTTTCTCTATTTCTCTCTCTTTCTCTGTTTCTCTCTCTTTCACTCTCTATTTCTTTCTTTCTCTCTCTTTCACTCTCTATTTCTCTCTCTCTTTCTCTCTTTCTCTCTTACACTCTCTATTTTTCTCTGTTTCTCTAATTCTCTCTCTGTCACTCTCGGTTTCTCTCTCTTTCTCTATTACTTTCTTTCTGTCTCTCTCTGTCTTTCTTTCTGTCTTTGTTTGTCTCTCTATTTTCTTTCTGTCTCTCTGTTTCTTTGTTTCTTTCTGTCTGTCTATTCTCTCTGTTTTACTCTCTATTTGTCTCTGTATCTTTCTGTCCTTATTTCACTCTTTCTCTGTGTACTTCTCTCTTTCTATCTCTCTTTCTCTTTGTTTCGCTGTCTATCTTTTTCTCTTTTTCTCTTTGTTACTGTCTCACTATCTTCTTCTCACTCCTTTCTTCATCCATGGTTCCTGTGTCCATGTTCAGTATCTCCCTGGTTGACTCCGAACATTTACACTCTTCACCCCTGCAAAATTCTTCTAATTGTTGTGTCATAAGCGGGGACATTAAGATCACATAATATGTACTTCGTCCTTTATGACTGATGCACCTACTGTATACACATCCATGCAGTCTCTCGACATGTAATAACAGGCTCACTATTCAGCATTCACGAAGCACGTAATAAGTGAGAGAAAAGGGAAACAACAAGGTTGTCGTTTGATAATAATCTTGAAATGGTTCCATAAAAATTATGTGTGCGTACACTACAGAGTATGTAATACATATGCATTGTATGAAAACACATTGTATGCTTCCTAATTCACAAGAATGTATACAGACGTGATCTCTGCGTGACAGGAACAACACCTGACATTTATCCGCCACTGTTTCTCTCCTTTCCTATCCTCTGGTATAGTGATGGAGGCCAGGGAAGAGATCAAAAGGTATTGAAATTGGAAGAAGAAAGTTGGTGAGTTGTGAAGGAGAGAAAAAACCAAAAACTTCCACTTTAGTTTGGACGAGGCTCAGGTTGACAAAATATTTGAGAAAATGCTCATTCGACGTTAAATATACATAAACTCCTTAATCCTCAAAACATTTGTGCTCATCATCCAAAATTTTCTTGCTCCTCTTCTTCTCCAAGGTTTTATGGGTGTTTTCTAACCATTTCTTTTACTTTTTACGGCTGCCAGAGAAGCAGTGTAGCATATTTATGTACATATGTATGTATGTGTATAGATATGTATAGCTGGATGCTAATGACAAGAATCAGTATTAGGAGATTGGAATGTGCAGGAGTGTTCTCAAGCAACTTTTCTCCCTTTTTTTCTGAGTTTACTTTTGTTTTTTTTTTGTCAAGAGAACAACGTTTAGAAGGCGAATAAAAGTGAGAATAAGTTATGGTGGTGCAGGAGGAGGTGATTGGAGGAAATTATCATAATAATTTGTTTTATGACATCCCAATCCATTTTTTAACTGTTGTCGTTGAGGCTGGTCTTTTCCGAAATGAAATTCTCCATTTTTTTATGGGTATATCGATTTTTTTTTCGTGGACAGACAGACAATTCCGGTGAGTGTCGAGGTAGTGCCAATAAAATTAACTGGTCACTTTTTATGATTCCTTTGCCATAAGAAGTAAAAATAATCTTTTATCAGTTCCCACATCTATACGGCTGTACGCAGTATCATAAAAGAACATTTGTACAGGTATATATAACAGCTTTTTTCATGCCCTTCTCTCTCATCACATCATTTAGGAGTTGGGTGAGGATGGACATTTTTATTGGGGGAATTATTGTTGTTATCATGTACGATTATTTATTAAAGTTTTGCTTTCCTCAAAGTTTCCTTTTCACGTACTTGTGCTGGGCATTTTCATGACGATACTGGGATGGTTGGTGGATTCAATTAGCAATAAAAAATATTAGGGGATTTATGCACCAAAATAGAATGTATATCACATTATTTATTTATTAGTAAATTTCTGTCTCTAGCAAAAAAAAATGTATGGCAATGGGGGGAATGTCAATAACAGAAATTATGGGTAGCACGTGCCTTTCAGGGATTTCAGTACGTATTTTTGTCATGATTATGTATGACATTTCACATGAGCCATATCATTAGCAGGCACTAAAAATATATTTGAAATAAAAATATACACACTCGCCCTACCTTCACCAAATAAAGATTGAACTTCCTTGATGACACATCCTGTAGTAGCTACAATGATTTGATCATAAACATGGAGAAGGCAAAATAAGTTACGATTAGACATAAAATATTTAAATAACTAAACTTTTGCCTCCAAGTTTAATTTCTGTTCGATACCAAATAAAAAGGATTTTCAAAGAGAACAACTGAACAAGGATATGACAAGTGATTTGTTTCACATAAAACAGTACTGGATGTTCCGGTGAAAATAAAATTAAATAAAATTATCGCCAAAAACAATGGATGGTACTCGAAAAGTCAGAAGGACTCTTGAAGCCCAGTAGTGAAAAGGGAACTTATGCATGCACAATGTACGTGGGTTAAAAATACAAGATGTGCAAAATGACAGTAATCAACAATTAAACTTCTTGTATTGCTTCTTGTAAAACACTGCAGTGGCATTTGCTGTATCAGGCGACGAAAGCGTACTTGGACAAGGAATAAACATGTAGCAGCAACGCAACTTGCAAAGTTATATTGCCAACATGTAGCAGTTTTTTAATGCATTTAAGGAACAGCTAGCCTTCGGAAGAGGATCCAGAGCGAGAGAGACAGAGACAGACGGAGAGAGAGAATGTGATGAATTAGCAAATAATACAGGGAGAGGGGATCAGTAATTCAGTAATTATATCATAGGGAAGTGACCATGAACGACTACACAGCAAAATTACTGCTATACAGGCTAAAGAAGATTGGTCAGAGTGAAAGAAAGGAAGACAAAATTAGTAACAAATAATAATAAACAAGAATTTAAAAAAGTGAATGGAGCGGGCAAAGGGTAATGACAGGGGAAAAACAAAGACAAGAGAAGAGAGGGCTAGAGATAGATCTGGAGAAAAAGAGAGGAGCGAGGGAGAGAGAGAGAAACACAAAAAAGAGAGACCAGATACAGCGAGAAAAACCGAAGAAAAGAGAGCAGAGAGAGAGAGAGATACAAACCAAGAGAGAGGCAAAATAGATATACATAGCACAGAGACACCTAAACGAAAAGAATAACGAGACAATAAAGACAACTACAGAGACAATAGCAGGTGAGAAAGAAAAATAACAATTAAAGAGACAATAACGCGAGCGAGAGAGAGACGAAACAAAAAGAGAAGAGGAGACAAAGACAAGAGTAATGCAGAGAGAGAAAAAGTCTTGAGAGAAGGAGAGGCAAATAGCAGAGAAACACAGGAAGAGAGAGAAATAGAGAGAAAGAGACAGAAAGAGAGAGAGAGATAGGAGAGAGAAATAGAGAGAAAGAGACAGGAAGAGAGAGAGAGATAGGAGAGAGAAATAGAGAGAAAGAGACAGGAAGAGAGAGAGAGATAGGAGAGAGAAATAGAGAGA
>JAQGBT010003663.1:0-18876 GCA_034698585.1 Disparrhopalites patrizii | reverse complement strand
CCTTTTTCCTTCTCATGATCTTGGCCATGATCGTGTGGGCTGTTTTTCTCCAACTCATATTTTTCCTCCGGGTAACTGCTCGCGTCGAAATGATGCGGACGAGAAATATATGCAGGTATAGAAATATACATATATTCGAATCCAAATCGGAATTTTATCCATATTTTTCAGTATTTTAATCGGAATTAGTATCCATATTTTTGTCCGAAAAATAGTTTAATTGGAATTCATAATAAATTACAAATACATTCGAAATTAGATTCGTATTCAAAGTTTGTCATTTGGATAATTCCGATACTTTATTGGATGGAAAACTCGAAAATTCCTTCATTTTGATACTAATTCCCGCCTGCGGGCAAGTTTTTTTTGTCAAAATTAAGGTATTTTAACGATAATTTTTTAAATTGGCAGTAATATAACTGCCATAAGTTTGTTTTGATTTTGCATGTATTTTAAGCTACAAATTATGCCAGACTGCATTACAAATACATTTTTAAAAGTATCGAAAGTATTTGAATACGAATTCATATGTCTGAATATTTGAATAAAATTGTATTGGAATTAAAATTCATATTTTAGATATCCGAAATTTAAATGTGTATTTATAATTAGGAAAAGCGTGTATTTTAATTCGAATTTTAATTCATATTTTTTCGGATGTCATACCTTGATTTAAACAAAATAAATATTTAGCGTTACCTTTTTGATTTTTAGACTGTCACATTCTGCACTGGCAACATTCCGTGTCGTACAACTGACAATCCGTCTATTCAATTCCAATTTTGCCTTTGTGATCTTCAGCTTCAAAATCTACGCCATCACCGGGGCTGTCCTCTTTTTGTTCCACTCCTTGGCTTTCTTCCACGTGGCGCCTCTGGGATCCACCGCCACGTTTATGGTGGCCACCATATTGGTTGTTTCCTTTGTCCTCTGCTTCGACAAGGCCTTTGGGATCCCTGGTTACATCGAGAAACTGAAGAAGTCCTTGCTCCTCCTAAGCAGGTGTAATCGTCGGGTTAATTCGACCAATCATGCATGGAGAACCAAGCTTATAAGATCTATTCCCACGTGTGCAATTCAAGTCGGGTCTTTTCATGTCTTGGAAAGAGCGTCCACGCCACGCTTTGCGGACTTTGTGGCTAGAACACTTATGAGCTTGCTCTTGACGGATTGGAGTCAATAGCAAGGTATGACATTCGAAAAAATATGAATTAAAATTCGAATTAAAATAGGCGTTTTTCCTAATTATAAATTCTCAAATTTAAATTTCGGATATATAAAATATAAATTCCAATTCCAATACAATTTTATTCAAATATTCAGACATATGAATACGCATTCAAATATTTTTCGAATACTTTTAAAAAATTATTTGTAATGCAAATCTGGCATAATTTTTCGTACAAGAATCTATTTTTGCCAAACCAGAGTTGTGGAGTTAACTTTTAATTTTGCGTATGTATTGATTTTTTATTTTGAGCTACAAATTATGCCAGATTGCATTACAAATAAATTTTTGTTTGAGATTCGTATATACCAAAAGTATTTGAATATGTACCTATTCATATGTCTGTATTTGAATAAAACTGTACTGGAATTAGAATTTATATTTTAGATATCCGAAATTTAAATTTGTATTCATAATTAGGAGAAATACGTATGTTTTTTTAATTCGAATTTCATTTCATATTTTTTCGGATGCCATTCCTTGCCTAACATGTACAAAGGACGGGGAAAAAGTTGTTACAAAAGACTTGTTATAGAGAGATTCCATTGTTCTTCGTTTGTAGCGTCCTTTTAGGCTTCTTGAGCAGGGGGTGACATGCAAGATCAGCAATGCATTTTGTCCATGCTTAAATTAAATATAGGCTATAATATAATTAGTTTTTATGGATTGAAGGGAGAATTGAGCTTATGCATGAAAATCATGCAATCAGCAGGAAGAAACGTAAGCAAGGTTTAGAAATCAATAAAAGCCTTGGAGAGCGGGCGTAACTTGGAGAAATTCCTGTCTAATTAGGTGATAATGACAATGTTGAGAGAAGAGGGCCAAAAGGCAGAGGTTCAGCCTCGTGGATTGACATCTTCTAGGCCAGGTGATGATGATTAGGCCGAATTTCAATTAGCAATGCTACACCATTGGCATTCTGCCCTCCGTTTTCTTTTTTCCTATATAACAATAAGTAATGTCTGTAATGCGTCATATGTACATACATTATGTATAAATATTATAGTTAATGTGAAAATAGAAAATATTGAAGTAGTACTTGTATCCTGTGAAACATTCCCTCAGGATCTTCAAATGCACAATATATATATATATATATATACGCATGCAATTTGAGCACAGTATCAGGATAAAATGTTCACTGTATTTTTCAGTAATTAGCAGATATGTATACGATGCTCGCCTGGAAAATGCTGGGAGGTTAATTGCTAAAAATATCACGCATTCTTTGGGGCAACAATATTGATTTTTATCGTCATTCAGTGACCTTGGCAGGACTCAGAACATGCGGTTTTTATGATGACCGCAAGTGTCAAATGTTACACTAATCTACAGTGGCCGATTTTCTCACATTTAAAATGAAGATTATAATAATAATTCTCCCAAAAATCTTCACAATTACTTCGTAAGGATTGAAGGCACGAATTAATAATATGAGAGTGTGAGAACTCGCACACATGTAATTATTACGGATGGCCGATGCCTTAGAGCAAAAAGTAGTTCACAGTTGATTCATAACACAATTTTTTTTGTTTTAATTTTTAATAATCCATACACATTTAAAGTGTAGGTACTACGAACAGGAATATACATAGTATAGCTCATAGAAAAGTACATATAATTACCCCCGTGGGGTTAATAACATGCAAGTTTTTTCATTCATCATATTTATGCCAGTGATTTCTATTTAGCACGTCTGTCCAGTATTTGGTGCGAAAATAATCTTTCATTCGTATATTATTGCATTGGAAGGCTTCGAGTCATTTTCGTCGTTTTAAGTCCAGTTAATTTTGTAATCTTTTTTCTATATTCTCTAAATATTCGTCTTTTCTTTGGAAATAAATTGCCTTTGCTGGTAGATTGGGATTTCCAGTTATTTGCAGCGCAATATTTCTCTTGTCCAATTAATGACACTGCTTTGATTCACGAAAACATTCATGGAAATATATGAACGCCCACGATTTTTAAAAATATATGTACATGTGTGAAGTTTTTTGTAATAAAATGATTGCAAATGACCGCAAATATTTTCAACTTGTTTTAATTTTGAAAGCACAAAGCACAGCCCAGAGCTTAAAACGTTAAAAAATTTAGAAATTTATTTTTGGAAAAGCAAATGTTTATATTTAATAATTTATTATTTAAATAAATTTTTAATTTGATAAAGTGTGAAATTCACAAAATAAAAAACGCTTGCTTATTACCCCAAAAAATTTGTTTTTAGATGAGAGTTTGCAATATTTTGAATGTTTAGTAAATTCTCCACCTTTAAAAGAAACTTCAAAAAACGCAGAATGCATTTTTGTCTGTATTTAAACATTCATTTTTGAAAAAAACATCATTGAGCTTTCCCCAATTAGCTTTTTATGACTCATAATTTATAGTGAAATAATATACATTATAATCATATAATAATATTATATATAAAATATATAACTATGTATAGTTATATGTATATATTATATTTAGTAGTCAAAAACATACAAATAAATGAATATAGCAGCTTTTCCTAAAGGAAAATAAAAATTACAACTGATGAATTTTCTGCGTCATAAAAGGGTTAAATCCTAAAATTGTATGAAGAACACAGTGCGAAGATTTCACAGAAATTTAATTTACTTGAGAAGTTCGAAGCTGTTAATTACTGCCTTAATAACTTTCTCACTCCCCGTGAATTGCACGCCTTTTGATGTATTGACTTTCAAAATCGTGTCATTCCTTCATTTACTCTGCCGTCCTTTCCTTTCCGCCTCAAATGTATTCTCCTGGGGTGCATATGCCCATAATATGTACGTAGGTACACTTTTATTACATTCGTAGATACATAATAAATACATATATACATGTCCACGTATGCTCGTACATACAGCCATAAAAATGGAGTAAAACACAACCAATAAAATGAAATATTTGCTCACATTATTATTACCGGCCATTGGTTTGTTTTGTTGGTAAAAGACATGACCATTAACAGCGTTATGTAATCATATATAGTAATACATAATAATAATAAGATTTCAAAGGGACATTAAATTGGAAACTGTTTAAACTGTGATTATGTCTCTCCTGTGCTTCATTTTTTGTGGATACTGTCGCAAGTTGGTCCATTATTTTCCGACTATCAAAGGATTGTGTATACAGTCGACTCTCTGTATAACAGCACCCTACCTGCACCAGAAAAAGTGCTCCTATAACGAACTGCTGGTATAGAGAATTAGTTAAAAATCATAATAATATTAATTAATTAAGATTATTTTCAGGCTTAACTTTCATAATTTTTCAAAGTTTTACAATATTCACACAATTGGGCGTAAATATTTGCATGTTAGTGAGAAAAAGAGTACAATTGTGTTGGTATAGAGTTCCGGTGCTGTTATAGAGAAAAAGTTAATGTTGAAGGAATACCTGGCTTAGGCGCTAATGCTCTTAAAGGAAGAAAGTGCTGTTATAGTGGGAGGAATGTGACCGAGGGAAGAAAACACCCTGCAGTTGTAGAGTAACTGCTGTTATAGAGAGTGCTCTTATAGAGAGCCCACTTTACATGGTAAAGATGTAGGGGGGATTCAACACTGCTGTTATACAGTAAATGCTCTTATTTCGAGGGTCGGTATAGGGAGAGTCGACTGTACTAGGACGGAAAGCTTTTAGGAATTGGACTTCTTCCTCTTTTAACTAAGCAGGTAAATGGTCCAATCAAAAGCTTTTTAAAACACTTCCTTGGTGGTACAAATTAAATCCTTAAAACATGTTATGCGTCAGAATGCTCAAACGTTTTTGGGGCATTTTGAAATGGGTAACTAATAGCTCCATTAGCGAGTGCAATTTACGTGTTAAAATTAATAAAAAATAAATACAAAAAAAAACGTTCTCGTTCAGTTCAGCGGTAATGGGACATTGTAGGATTTGTGATTAATCTTTGCTTTTTTTTCTTTCAGGAGGATGAAAGCAGACTGAAGAAAAACGCGGGAAAATCCATGGGTAAAATCCGGCTTTTACAGATTTAAAATTCTTAATTATGCTTTATGCTTGAAAAGCGACGGCCATATCAAAATGTTGGGACGTGACAATAAATAAGAGACGCTAATTGGAATATAGCGACAAAATAAATAGTGAAAAAATAACGAAAAAGGAAATAAGTGAGCATTAGAAGTGGCTGTAAGTCCTTGTGTAAGCATATTAAAGGCCCACTCAAAATATGCTTTGGGTGCTCCAAAGAAAAAAAAGAAAAGTATGCCAAAAAAATTCACTTGACCTTGCGAAGGTCGAATTTTTCACACCTTTCTTTGAGCACGGATGACATGAAGCTTTGAGTGAAAAAATGACATTTGAGAAGATTATTAATATTTTTAACATGATCATAATCATTTTTGAGATTACACCCACGGCAGCCGTCTGTAAAAAATAATGTAATTTACTCGCTAAAAAATATGCCTATATGCACACAAACTTTGTTGTGTCAACAATTGTGTGATGGTTGATAATAAATAATACATTTACATATATGCATACATATTTGTATGTATATTATTAAAACCAAAAACAAATATGAATAATCATAAAATAATAAACCAAATACGTGGAAAACAATTTTGTTTTTACAAAATGAGAAAAAGCCCCACACAATCATAAATTCACTCCCATTTGTGGCCAAAAATTGAATGTAAAACTCCGCACAAATGAAGACAGAAAATGACTATTTGGAAAGGTAATTAAAGGATAATAATAAAAGTAATTTTTTGGATTTTCTACCACAATTATCTAATTGTTGTAAAAATTGCATTTTTCGAGCCATCATAAAAGGATAAGAAAAGAGGGAGCATCAACGTGCAAGAAATATCGTACAATACATTGTGCGTGTTTGAGCAGGAAAAGTAAATAAGGGAAAGACGAAAAAAAAAATTGCAAGTTGTTGACCAAGGACAATTTTTTTCATGGTAGCTATAGATATGTGTATATATACAAGCATTTTATAAAAAGAAGTATACATGTGTACATTGGGAATATGGCAGTGTCACGCCATGAGTAAAAAGTAATTACTCACCTGTTGAGAGCTATCACACGGATAAAAATGGTCAATTCCGAAGCTTCCATTGTGATCTGCTATATGTCTTATAATCTGCTGTATTACATAAAAGTGGTCCTATTAGCTCCGGCTTTGAAAAAAAGGATTTATTTTCTGCGTCAGATTATGGAATGACGCACGGGATCTTTGGATAAATCGTAGGAAAACAAATTATATAATTTTTGGGATTTTGTCCCACGGATTCGTGGCGCCTTTGAGGACATTTTATTTTACTGGCCGGGAACGCTGTCAATCTAGTTTTTGCGGGACATCGCTTATATAACAACGGGAAAATGCTAACCTTTTTTTATATTTTATACGAGCTTGTGCAAAGATTTATGAATTATTTAATCTAAGTAATGTCTCGTCATTTGTAAAAATAGGCTAAATACGGCACTGTTGATTTTATACAGGCTATGCTAGAAGGCAATGACAATAATTATATTGAGAAATATGTGTGAGCAAAATAACGCTGTTCTGGAACTGAAATTTTAGCTATACAAAATTTTTGGCAAACGCTATAAATTTCTTCTTCACATACAAATGTGAACGTTCATTGTTACAATCAATACGTAAAATTTGCTCTATCACATACAAGGCGATAGTTCCTATTCTCAGTCAAAGGCTATTTTCTCCCAAATCAAAATCTGCGTACTTAGAAATATATTGATAAACATTGTTGCAAGTACGAAACAATGAAACCTAAATTTTCGGTCATTTTATTAGTATAAGTTGTTGCTTTAATATTCTAAATTCCACCCAAATAGAAATTTTTATTTCCATCCAATTAATGAGTTAAATTTTCCTCTGTAGCAATTGCAAAATATATTACTAAAGATATACAGATTCTGTTTAAAATAAATTCTGTCTATCCAGAATGCTAAATTTCTATCTAGAATTCTTTTCTATCCAGAATATTAATTTACTATCCAGAATGCCAAATTTCTGTCCAAGAATAATACAAATTTAAACCGTAAAATGTCACCTTTCCTTTCATATGACCATGGCTTATGTTAATATGTCAAAGGAAATTTATGTTCAATTTACTGTTCCAATAAACACCAAATTTATTCCCAGGAAAACTGCTACATTTCCTTGCAGATGCAAGCTTAGAAAGCGCTCAAATGGTAACAAAAATCAAATTTTACTCTCAATAAAATAAAATTGTTGAAATTAAAACATTTTATTCAAAACATTTCATTAAAACATTTTATTTCAAAATTAAAATCTAATTCCCTTAAATAAATTGTAGAATTCCGTCCAGACTCAAGTCTGTAAAATAACTGAAAAATATTTTTCTGCCTAAATCTCCAAGCTTTCCAGCGAAAAAAATCGCATCGGCAACTCATTTCAGTGTATTATTGCTGGATTAAATCAAGCAATTAAAAACTCTTTGGACCTTCCACACGGTTGCACTTATAATATAACAATATTCACATCCGACATCGTGAAAAAAAAAATTAATTCCGACTCCTTCACAGCATCCCTCTCGGATCTATACAATATGTACTTGTATAGCTGTACCAATGTGTGAGTAAATGAATAAAAATTCGAGAAAAAAATGGGATTCACGGGGGGCTGCGGTAAAGCAACTTCCCCACTGCCTCATTTCCACAGAAGTCGTACATACTTACGACATTGGAGGCAAGTCAAAGCGGAACTAAATTGCAGAGTATATTTGTGTGTACCTACAAAAATAAAAGGTAACGTTCACCACGTCAGGAAAAATGTCATCATTTATTCAATTCTCGTCACATTCCTTTTTTTTTATTCCTTTTTTCTTACCTTCCTAATAGGAAAGATATGCGGAGATCTTTCCACCATCGTCACCAACAGCCTTGCGGTAAGAATTACATAAAAGTCTGGGGCACTCCAAACACACATTGTCTCTCTGTAATTGCTTGGAGGTACATAGTGTAATGGTGCAAATAAGACCTTTTTTCTCTGGTTGTACTACATTTCCCACACTACGTTCATGCTCCTACGTAGCAGGACCTGTGGGTTGTATACATGCACAAATTCCACACATTTTTTGTATAAATCCCAAATTCCACCAAAAACATTGTGCAGGGCACGAAGGTTTATGTACAGTTTGATGGAATTTGGAAGATTAGAGGGACAACGTTCACTTTTGTTGGACGTCAAAAGCGCCCAGCTGGTGCATGAAGTGTCAGTCAAAATATTCACTTTTTATTTTAATTCTCTTGTCTATATGGAAATGACTGGCTTGCTCCTGTATATGTCTACTCGATTCGTGAAAATCAAGGAGGAATTATATTAAGAGGGTGAAGGGAGGGGAGCAAACCTAGAATAATCAGAGAGAGACGAAAATTGCATACAATACATAAATACATTCACATGTGCAGAAAAACAGCAGGACAAAGAAATAGAGTGAACGCGAGGAGGAAAGGAGAAAGAGCAAAAGATGTAAACGTAAACCGAGAAAAAACCGGGACAATGTCGCACAGATACCAGGAGCAAAAAAAACTACATGTGTAATAAATGCATAAAAGGAAATGCGAAAAAGCAAAGGAAAATGCATAGAACACATAAAAAGAAGGCGAGAGGAACTAAAATAACTGACACAGTGGATTTTCTCTATAACAAGTCGCTTTATAACAAAATTTCTATAAAGCAAAATTATTTTTTCCGACCTTCGCACGTGTAAAGCACACGTTTTATGTTCTATAATATATGACAACTTTTCCCAGTAACAATACTTTCTCCTCATCCCTTCAATGTTGTTATATGGAGACTCCACCGTAGAATGAGAGGATAGAGAAAGGCCAAACTAGAGGGAAAGACAGGATAGAGCAGCACAAAAATACTGGAAGAAAATAAACAGAATGGCAGAATACAGATACAGAAATAGTGAGAGGGGAGAAAATAGAGCCAATGAAGAAATACAGAGAAAGAATGGAGAGAGCCAGTAACAATACAGAGAAAAGAGACGGGCAAAAATCGACAGATTGTGGGGATGTCGAAAAGATAAATATGAACGAAATATGAAAGAAAAGGCGAGAGGCAAGAAATTAAAAAAATTGCAGGACTGAAATAGCTGGCAAAGACAAACAGAAAGAGTGTGAAAAGCAAGGAATGCCATCCGAAAAATTATGAATTACAATTAAAACGCGTGTTTTTCCTAATTATGAATATAAATTTAAATTTCGGATATCTAAAACATAAATTCTAATTCCAATGCAATTTAATTCAAATATTCAGACATATGAATACGCATACGTATTCACATTTAAAAAATATATAAAAATATTTGATTATATTCAAATACTTTTCGAATATGTACTTTAAAAAATTTATTTCTAATGCAATCTAGCATATGTAATTTATAGCTTAAAATGAACGCGAAATCAATACACAAAGCTACAAATTTATAAATTAACTCAGCAACTCTGATTTTGCAACAATCCATGCTTTTACGGACGAAATACCTAGTTATATTCCTGCAAATTGAAAAAATCATCGTTCCAATCAACTACTTTAACGTTCAATCAACAACTTTAATTAGAAACAAACTTGCCGACGGCGGGAATTTTCGAATACAAATGCAGTATCGGAATCCAAATGTCAACTTTTGAATCCGAACCTGAATTTCGAATACATTGATTTGTAATTATAAATTCCAATTAAAATAGTTTTCTCATAAAAATATGGATACTAATTTCCATTAAAATACAGTAGAATATGAGAATAATTCCGATGTGAATTCGAATACGGATTCGGATGTCATACCTTGGTGAAAAGGAGAGAAACTGAAATCAAGCCAAAAACACATCAACAGATGGGCCCATAGAAGAACCAAGTGCATTTGGGAGGCAGAAACGGTGACAGAGTGAAAGGGTGACGATAGAACAGAAAGGGATAGGGAGAGAAAGAGAGAGAGAAAGGGAAAGAGGGTGACAAGGAAAGAGAGAAATGGAGAGAAAGAGAAATTTAAAGAGAGAAAAGGAGAGAGAGAAATGAGAACGATATAGAGAAGGGGAAAGAGAGAGAGACAGCGAGACAAAGGGAAGGACAGAGAGAGAGGGAGAGACAGAGAGAGAGAGAGTAAGGGAAAGAAAGAGATAGGGAAAAACTGCATGAGTGAGTAGGTTGATGATGAAGATGATGAAGAGCACTCACGATCACTATCAGCCCCTTACATGAAGGAAGACTGACAAGGTGTCCAAATGTATTTCAACGAGCGCTATATGAAGATGTATGCATTTAAGAGCTCATTATCGCCCCTGCTCATCTTCCATGTGTGAGTTCTTTTAAACGTGATTATGAGTGAGACTTTCAATGTCCTTTTTCACCTTAATTGACTGCAGTTCCTATTCCCTTGTACATGCACAATCCAAATCACTACACAAGCAAATGTCTTCTCTCCTTTCTATTCCGTCCCTTATTTAATTGTATAGTTTATCAGATGATATAACTATAGGCAAATAATGGGCCATATTCAACCCTAATTTGAGTCCTTAATAGCATTTCAATGTCCCAGAGGAAAAGTGAAAAGGGGCACTTAGGAAAATTGTAAAAAGGACGTTCAGCCGCCACATTTCAGGCATTTCATGAACAATTTACATTACATATTTTACATATCATATACTAATATATGTATATACATACATATTTAACCCTTCAGCACAATGTACGTATGTTTTTGATATTTATATTCGTTATTTTATTATATTCGTATTTACTTTCTTCCGTAAATGACTTTCAAGTGCATTTACAAGTGCTTGCGTCGTTTGATAAGCTAATTACGAAGGCTCTAATCGTAAAAAATATGCAAAAACCGCAACAAAAAAAAACCGAGAGATTGTAAAATTATAAAGATGTTATTTTGAATCTCATTTCGAGGTAAATTCGGTTCTAATTTAATGCTAAGAACCGTGACCAACTTTAAATAAAATTCACCAGTAAAAATGGGGGAAAGTGAATTTTAATTACAATTTAATTTGCATCCGACAACGGTCGCAACTTTATTCATGTGTCACCATAAACTTTTTTTTTCTCTTCAGAATTGGAATTAAAAAAATATGTACAAAACCACGCAACACCTTTTAATTTTTCTTTCCATTCACCGACCACATGCTTGTCACAGGATTTCCGTCATAAAATGGACATTAACTGTCAAGGAACAAATGAGGCAGGGCTTCCATTGTCAACAAAAGCGTTATATTTCCATTAAGAAATGGACAGTTCACTCCGTCTCCGTTTAAATCACTGTGAAAGAGGTCTATTTGTGAAAAAAAGTCTTTCAAAAAATGACTTGGCAATAAACTTTTTTTTTCAGTAGGAACGTTTACATATATGCATCCGTTTTTAATTAACAGGCTCTTGTCACTCCACCTTCGCTCATTTCACAGGTGTTTTTTTATTGTTATTGCGTTAACAGGAACAAGAGAATGCGGTGGTGGGGACGAAATAGACAGAATTAGTATTATGAGAATTGCGTTGTTGTGTTGTAATTATTTGTGGAAAATACCGGAAGACCAGTTCGGTTTCATTTTGTTCTCACATGTTATTGTTTATTTTTTTGCATTTCAACATACGCATTTAATGTATTATGTGTGTATAAAGTAAAGGGTACATTTAGTCATCAACAATGAGGCTGTCCACAGGGGACAAACTATTATGTTGTTGGTATAAAGGAAAAAGTTAGATTCAGCTGCGAAGATGCAAAGAGAGCTGGAATGACACTGAGAAAGAAATGGAGAGACATAAAATAACAAACTGATAGATTGGACAAAAGAAAATAGCAAAGATACAGATGGAGAGAAAATATGGAGATATGCGCAGTAACAATATGCCAGAGTGAGACCGTTAGCAACACAATAAATATAAAAAGAGCCCGAGATAAAGAAAATTACTACAACGAGAAACGGAGAGAGAAAATCAAGAGCAAGATGGAGAAAAAAAAACAAATAGTGAAAAAGTGCGACAAAACGACAACAAAAAGATACGGAGAGAAGAGAGACAGAGAAAAATGAAGAAAACGTAAAGAGGAAATAATTAGCAGATAGAGACAGAGAAATATGTTTAAAAAAAGATATAGGGAGATACGGGACGGACAGAGAGAGACAATAACAAATAGAGACATGCAGATACAGAAAATAAATAGAGGCACAGAGAGAAAATTAACAAAGAAAAAGATAGACAATAACAAAGAAAAAGAGAGAGACAATAACAAAGAAAAAGAGAGAGACAATAACAAAGAAAAAGAGAGAGACAGTAACAAAGAAAAAGAGACAAAGAGAGATACAGTGACAAAGAAAAAGAGACAAAGAGAGATACAGTAACAAAGAAAAAAAGACAAAGAGAGATACAGTAACAAAGAAAAAGAGGCACTGCGAGAGGGGCAATAAAAGGAGACAGAGTCAGAGAAAATTACAAAATGTGAGACGAATATAGAGATAGCCAAGTGTGACAGAGATTGAGAAAATAAAAAAGCAAAAGAGATAGAGAGCTAGAGATAGAGAACATAAAACGGTAAACACAAGAGAATAGAAAAGAGAAAAAAGGGAAAGAAAAGAGGCGAGAAAAAAGAGAAAAAGAATAGAGATAAAAAAGCAAAGGACAGGGATGGAACAATGATAGAAAAGTAAGGGAGAAAGAAGGAAAACGAGATGGAGAGTGAGAGACAGACAGAATTTTTTTTAAATGAGACGGAGAGTGAGAGAGAGAGAGACGGCTAGAGAAAAAAATTAGAAATGAGACGAAGAGATCGAGAAAACAACAAACAAAAGACTATGGAGAGAAAATAACAAAGCAAAACGTACAGAGAAAACGTAGGAGAAAGATAGAGAAAAAGAAAAAAAAGAAGAAGAGAGAGAATAGAAAGAAGAGAGAAAACTACTCGGAAAGATAAATAAAATGCCCTGGAAAAAATACGAAAATATAAGTCCAAAGGGAAAGCATGAATTAAATAAACAAGATAGATAGAGAAAGAAATAGAATAAGAGAGAGGAGAAAGCAATCAAGATGCAGCCATGAAACGAATCACAGACCCAGTGAAAGTAAGAAAGAGTGAAAGTAGCAATCAAAAAATGAATAGGCAAGGACCGTAATAACGAGAATTAGAAAAGGATATTGAAAGAGACGGAATTAAATAAAACCCTGTCGAAATGAAAGTGACAGCATTTAAGTATGTATGTACAGACATACAGAGGAAAGGAAAAAGAGAACTATAGAGGGCAATGCAATGGAATAAAAAATAGAATAATATCTGCAAGGGTTTATTGCGGATCTGGCAGAGAAAATCTCGATTTCAACCAGTCCATCAATAATTGGCGAGCTTATTACCGGGGCAGAAAGAGAGACAGAGATCGAGAGGAAAAGAGCGGAAGAGAGCGAGAAAGGGGACAAAAATCAAGCGGTACCAAAAGCCAGAAGAACAGGTACTTTTTACAAGAAGAATTCCCTGATTTTATACGGCTCCTTCTTGGCTCAATGAATGCATAAAAAATGCCAGTGAAGAAGTAGCTTTGTCCATTATTTACTTACTCTGACTCCTGTTTCACTTGAGGCATTACGTACATGGATATAACGTACCTGCCAATGGTAAAAACCCATACGCATATAAGTAAATGGAAACCCTTGAGACAGTCACTTTGCTTCTTCTCAAGAATTGCAAGCGTGTATAGATATATTATGTGCTTACGTTAACTCCAATGGTCTTGGCCGAGAGTAAGAGAAAAAAAGTTTAAAGGTAAAAAAGAGATGTGGGCGCGATTACTGTTTGACGTGGAGAAGGCAGACACAAGGGAAGGCACGTACAAAGCCAGAGCCAAAGTTAATCCAATTCAGTTTCTTCTCGTCCCTCCTGCATTAAACATTTGAAACGGAGTGTGGGACAAAAAGGTATTTTTTTGTGGAGGAATTCCAAAGACGTAACGGAATCTTCTTGGACATGTGGACGCTCTGCGGACAATTAATTCTCAGTTTTTTCTCCGGCCTAGTCAGATGGATTAATCTGTGATTTGGATTTACGCTGCAATTTATCCGTTGTTTTTTCCGAAAATTTTGGATGAACATAAACAAAAAAAAATTTTACGAGTGCGATTTGTGCTATACAGCAATTTAAAAAAAAATTATTTGCCGGAGTCTTTCAGTGGATCTTTATTAGGAAATTCCAGCAATTTATTTGGAACGTCAAAGCAGGAATTTTTAATTGCTAGAATTTGTTGTCAAAATACAAGCTGATTCTGAAAGCTCTTGAGAGTAGCTTATCAGACATATTTAACGGCGTTGAGCTCTAACAATCCTATTTTGTAATTTTTGAATAAAGTAATTCCAACCAAAAATAAATCATTTTATGCTTCAATTAATCCAGGCTGGTGTGAGCCTGGCAAAGTGAAAGAAAAAAATACATTTTGGTGGTTTTAGCCGTAAAAAAATGCTGCGGACATCATGCGGTGGAATCAGAAAGAATCAAAGGTAAGAAATGTATTGTTTTTGGAATAATCCATGTGTTCATTTTAGAGTGCTGCAAATAACCCCAAAACGTGCAAGGATGTTAGTTCAAAAATAACAAAAAATACAATTAAAAGAATTTAAAAGCAGTGAAAAGCTGGGTTTGCATTTTTGCTTTTGAATTTTTCTTAGAATTTATATTGGAAAATGACGCTTTGGTTGATAAAATATAAAAAATTACCAATTAGCAATGTACATACAAAGAATATTCCTCGCATTTCCGGTGAGTAATCAAAGGAAAAAAATCTAACGTGCGGATATCAGAATTTAAAAAATTGCACGACCGATAAATGTTTTCCAGCAAAACTGTAAAAACACACATTTAATTGTAATACACCCGTGACACAATTTCCAGAGCATGTGTGGTCATACATATTTCCGATTGTATAATAAATTGTCCAGTTTAAAAAAAATTAGATACGTACGTTTAAATAAACATAAGTTTGTAATAAACAAAATGTTTACAATCAAATACAAGTTACGTCCATGCCATGGAAATTGACGTGGGAAAAAGTTTTTCCCCGTGAATTTTGTAACTCAAAATTCTTATTCAAGATTCCATAAAGGCACGTGTCTTTCCTCGTTCTCGCTTCAGACTTTCTATTGTTTCCATGATGTAACCTGAGAAAGCGGATTTTTCTGCAAAGATCTAGCCCTAATAGTACCTACAGACCTACACAAAGCCGTAGAATTAAATTATACATGCTCATTTGCATTTATACATTTAAACACATTTATACATGTCCATTTACATAAGTATATGTATACCTGGAATTGAGCAGTTGTTTTGTTTCCGAAAAAGCTCTAATTAATTGTGACTATAGCTTTTGATTGAGATGAAGCGCTTTCCTCCGCAAAAAATAAGCGCCATTCATTAATCTTCATTTTCAACGCTTGTTTATTTTGAAAGGAGTAAAAAATAACTTTTATTCCACAACGCGGACCTGTTCCCAGAAAAGAAAGAAACAATTGTGTAGTGAGATTATGCAAAAATGTACCGAAATTGGAATTTTGTGGGAATATACGTAAGTATAAAAAAATATTAGGTAAAAAACAATGTTTACGTTCTGGGAATTCCCGGGGATTATTAGAGGATAAAAAATCAAATAAAAACCTTACGGAGGCAGCCGTAGAGAAAGGGGAAAACAGAGATACAAAGCCAGAGAGAGAAAAATAAATATAACGAAAGAGAGAAATAAACAGAAAGAAGGCGACAAAAGAGATAGCGAGAAATATGTAAATAGTAGGAAAGAGATAGAGAAATAAATAGAACGAAAGTGAGACGAATAAACAGAAAGAAAAGACAAAAGAGAAAGAGAAAAATAAACAGAAAGAAAGAGACAAAAAAGAGAGAGAAATAAGCAGAAAGAAAGAGACAAAAAAGAGAGAGAAGTAAACAGAAAGAAAGAGACAAAAAAAGAGAGAGAAATAAACAGAAAGAAAGAGACAAAAAAGAGAGGGAGAAATAAATATAAAGTCAGAGACAGAGAAAGAAAAAATAGAAAGACAGAGACAGAGAGAAAAAAACAGACAGAGAGAGAGAAAAAAAACAGACAAAGAGAGAGAAAAAAGTAGAAAGAAGGTGGCAAAGCGAGATAAATATAAAGACGTAGAGAGAGACAGACAAAAATAAATAGAAAGAAGAAGATAAAGAGAGAGAGAAATATTAAGACATAGAGAGAGAGAAATATAAATAGAAAGAAGAAGATAAGGAGGGAAAAATAGAAATAGAAAGACAGAGAGACAAAAATAAATAGAAAGGGTGATGAAGACAGAAGAGAGATACATTCGAACCTCTCTATAACCGTTATAAGGGAGCCCGTTATGGAGAGGTTCGATTGTACACGAGCGTGGTAAAAGATAGAAGAGTGAAAGAAAAGAGAGAGAGAGAGAGAGAGAGAGAGGCGAGAAATTGACCGAGAAGGAAGGAGACGAAGAAATTGAGAAGTTGTGAAAAGACCCAATAAAAAAATAATAATAAAAAAGGAACCGCTGAGAGCAACAAAAGCGACTCGGGCGACAAATAAAAAAGGCGTTAATGTAAATAATTATACAATTATTGCATTATTTATTCCTAAATAGCCACCAAGAATTTTCCCTCATTTCAACTCAAAAAAGGAACAGTTTTGCTTCTTTCCGACAATCTCCCCTCCCAGAAGGGCTTCTTGGACATTCGTGCCATTTCATTTAAAAAAATGAATTTTTGGATTCCATGTAACAAGAAAATTACAGGGGAAAAACACAGAAAAAATACAAACCACTCCAAAAGCATAATATGTAGTGCTTAGATTGTCAGGAGCCAAAGAGAAAAAAATGGAACCATGTATAAAAGTTACCCCCGCTCAAAAAATTATTCCTGTCGCCCAAATCCAACAAGATATAATTGTTTATGCAAAAAGGAAAAAGAAATGTATTTTTTTATTCCTATAAAAGAAAACTGATTAACATTCTTCCGCACTGAGAAGCTCGGAGCTCCCCACAGGCTTCTTTTGGGGGGGGGGAGAGAGGGGGTTAATCCATTTTTTTTGTACAGCGAATGTGTTGCAGTTAATGCAGAATAACCGTGTGTTTATTATATAAAGCCCTGAATTGGGTATGTACATGACGAATAATTGGAGCAAGTTTCAAACAAGAGCAAAAAGAAGTTGTTTCGAGGCACCAACTGCCACATTGAACATTGCAATTATTTCATGTTTTTTTCTCTCTTTTCGAGATGTAAAAAAAGAAAGACTGCTTTAATGAGAGGCTCAATGCGAGGCACACGAAATTTTTGAAGAGAGGGAAATCCTTCAACATTGGCACTTACTTGTTTTACAGTCATTTCTCAATTTATCCATCTCCTTGTTCTTCTTCCTTTCTTGTATTATTTCTGCAGATCAGTATAACTTCCTTGCGAAAAATCCCCCCAATTTTCAGCATTTCTGATACTTCAGCGTATTTACATCTTTTTAGATCCCGTCGTTCTGATTTATTTTTGGATCTCTCACACTATTTCTCACTCACTTTTTCTTCTGATGTTCTTTTATCTTATTATTTATCTTTTTTTTCTCCACAGACATTTTGCATTGCTCATCTCGTTTTGAACTCAACCGACATTTTACTGTCCATTTTTCAGCATTTCTTGCTTCTCTCTCTCTCTTTCTCTCTCATCTCTATCTCCCTGTCTCTCTCTTCATTTCTCGTGTTACTCTTTTCCTTTGTATCTCTTTTCTATCTTTCTAATACACCTTTTCTCTCTCTTCTCTCTTCGTGATAAATTCTTTCTCACTTTTCTCTCTTTCGGATACAGTTTTTCTCTCTCTTTCTGACACACTTTGTATCTCTCTTTTCCGTTTTTATGATACACTTTGTATCTCTATTTTCTCTCTTTCTGACACACTTTGTATCTCTCTTTTACGTTTTTCTAATACATTTTGTATCTCTCTTTTCTCTTTTTCTGATACAAGTTTCTCTCTTCTCTCTTCCTGATAAATTTTTTCTCGCTTTTCTCTCTTTCAGATACACTTCTTCTCTTTCTTTCTGATACATTTTTTCTTTCTCGTTTCTCTCTTACCAGTATATTTTTTCTCTCTTTTCTAACTTGCGGAAAAACGTTTTCCCTCTGTTTTCTTTGAAATTTGCAGCACTTTCTCTCTTTCTTCTATCTTCCAGTGGTTCATTTCATCTCTTACTTTTCCTTCTGGTAGACACGTATTATGCATTTTTCCTTTTATTATACATTTCCTCTTTCTTTTCTCTCCTTCCGTCACATTTTTATATTATTTTCCATCTTTTTTCTCGTTTTGTCCCTTTGATTTCCATTTTTCAGTCATCTTTCTCTGCTTTCTATCTTCGTAACATCTTGTCTATCTATGTATTCAAGTTTTCCTTTATATCTTTGTATGTTATTTATTTTTTCTTTCTCCATTGCTGTTTCTTGTTTCCTTTTTTTGTTTTGCTACTTTGTCTGCAGCTTTTCATTGTTTATTTTTCCTCATGCTGTTTTCTCATATTTTTCGTTTTCTTTTGGGACTTTTACTTCTCCTTATTTCCCCCCTTGTTTTTGTCTCTTTCATTGTCCAATTGTACCGCATTTATGATTTTTATCTTGCTTTTTAACCAAATTGTC
>JAQGBT010003662.1:0-18886 GCA_034698585.1 Disparrhopalites patrizii | reverse complement strand
TTTTCTCCTATTATTTCTCCTTCTTTGTCTCTCTCGATTTTCTCCTATTATTTCTCCTTCTTTATCTCTCTCGATTTGCTTGCATTATTTATTCCTCTTTCTCTCTCTTGTCTCCTCTAGTTTCTCCTATATCTCTATTGTCTGCCCCGCCTCCAAAGACTTCTCCTTCGTTTTCTTTATTCTTTGCTCTGCTCTTCTCTTTTCTCTCTTTCTATCCTCTTTTTCTATGTCGATCAACTTTTCCCTCTTTGTATGTCTCTTCTTACCTATTTTCTATTTCAGTTTTTCCTCGGATAATCTCTATTGTTAGTCTTTTTTATATTTCCTCCCCTTTCACTTTATTTTGGTTATCGTCTCCCTCCTCTTTTTGGGGGTTTCGCTCGTCATTTTTTCTTTTGCATTTCCTTTCAGGTTACATCGCAAGCATTATTATTCTAATGGTTTGTATTTCATTCGCTATGCGAATTTTTTTCTGTTTCCTTGGTCATTTGACTCTCGTTTTGCCAGTTTCTGTCCAATTGTCTCTTTTCTCGTTTTTTACTCTTTAATTTGACTTTTCTTTCTGAATTTTTTTTCTTCCCTCGTCTCGAATGGTCATGTTTTATATCACTTTCTCCACACGTTGTTGATCCTTCCCTTTCAATCCCTTGACACACTCGCCTTCTTCTCATTCCAAGTTCTGCTCCAGTCCCCAAAGTCCCCTGTGTCTTACAATGTCTCCATGGAAATTTGCACACACATCTCCCTTCTTGGAGAAGAAAGTCTCTTTTTTCCCCATCATACACGCTCCAATTCAAAATTATAAATAACTCCCACATTATTCCCTTCTTTATCCCATTTTCCCCTCTTTCCCTCTCCTTTTTCTCCCATCCTCTCTATCCCGTTGCATCTATTCACGTAACTTTTATATTTACTTTTGGCGCTGAAAGAGTTGGAGAGTGACGCCGGAGTGGAAACACAAGGTATTCCTCTCATCATCCACCTTGTACAGGGCCATTCATAGTGAAGTGGCAGTGACGGAGGAGGAGGATGAAGGAGGCGGAAAGGAGTCATATGATTTTGAGAGTGTTCTAAAGCCCCCATTATGCCCTTGATCATGTGTTTCTTTTTAAAGAGAGTCCTCCTACAGCTCTTTGGCATGTATGGAGGAAGTCAAGGGGGAAGGGAGAGAAATTCAAATATTGCAGTCGGGGTGTACCTTCTGGGAATTGGGAGGAAGTACATAGGAGGTTAAGGAGGAGGAGGAGAAGGAGGAGGTGGTTGAGAATTTCCAGAGAATAAGAACAAGTAATTCTCCTCCAGCCAAATGTGTTGTAGTTACCGGGAAGAAAAAGGGAAGGACGTGAGGAATAAAAGGAGGAAGGGGAGGGTGGGCCTTCATGGAACATTATGCAGGGCGAGAGAGTGAAAGAGATGGAGAGACAGAGAGATAGGCAGAGAAAGGGAGGGAGAGGAAGGAAGAGCGACGATCACAGAGATATAAAGAGAGAGACATCAAGACAGAAATGACGAGACTAGGAGACGGACAAAGAGATAATTGAGAAAGAGAAAGTACGAGAAAATAAGGTACAGATAGAGAAAGTGTGTAAACGCCCACAGACAGAGATACAGAAAGAGATATTGCGAGAGAAAGAAAATGAGCAAGAGAAATAAAAAGAGAAAGCGGTACAGAAAGAGAGAGAGAAAGCAAGATCGAAAGAGATAGAGAAAGCGAGAGACAGAAAAATAGAGAGAAAGTGAGAGATAAGGACAGAGAGAGGGGAAGAGCGAGAAAGTGAGAGAAACGTGGACAGAAAGAGAAAGAGGGAGACAATGAGAGAGAAAAAGTGGGTGAAAGAGAGAGAGAGATAAATAGAATGAGAAAGGGAAAGAATGAGAGAGAATGAGAGAAAGTAAGAGGAAAAGAGAGAGAACGAGAGAGAGGGCAGAGAGAAAAGGAGGAGGAAAGAGAGAAAACGAGAGAAGGAAAGAGAGAAAATGAGAGACAGAGAAAGAGAAGGAAAGAAAGAAAACCAGAGAGAGAAAGTGAAGGAAAGAAAGAAAACCAGAGAGAGAAAGTGAAGGAAAGAAAGAAAACCAGAGAGAGAAAGAGAAGGAAAGAAAGAAAACCAGAGAGAGAAAGAGAAGAAAGGAGGGAAAAGAGAGAGAAGGAAACAGAGAAAATGAGAGAAAGAAATACAAGGAAAGATAGAAAATAGGAGAGAAAGAAATAGAGAGAAAGAGGAGAGCGAAAAGAGAGAGAGAAGGAAATAGAGAGATAGAAAGAAGGAGAGAGAGAAAAGAGAGAGAAGGAAATAGAGAGATAGAAAGAAAGAGAGAGAGAAAAGAGCGAGATAGAAAGAAAGAGAGAGAGAAGGAAATAGAGAGAGAAAAGAGACTGAAGGATTAGAGAGCTAGAAAGAAAGAGAGAGAGAAAAGAGAGAGAAGGATTAGAGAGATAGAAAGAAAGAGAGAGAGAAAAGAGAGAGAAGGAAATAGAGAGATAGAAAGAAAGAGAGAGAAGAGAGAGAGGCAGAAAGAAAGAGAGAGAAAAAAGAGAGAGAAGGACAGAAAGAGAAAAAGGAGAAAGAGACAGAGAGAGAAAAAAGAGAGAGAAGGACAGAAAGAGAAAAAGGAGAAAGAGACAGAGAGAGAAAGGATAGAGACGGAAAGAGAGAGAAAAAGGAGAGAGAGAAAGGAGAGAGAGAAAGGAGAGAGAGAAAGGAGAGAGAGAAAGGAGAGAGAGAAAGGAAGACGGAAGGAAGGAGATCGGGGAAAACGCATTGAAAATTTGAAATGCTCCCTTCCTCCTTTTTTTACCGTCATCTTCTTTGCCCTCACGCCACGCTCCCTTCATCTTCCTCGCCGAGCTATATGAACCGGAGTAAAAGTTAATGTGTGGCTATGAACGTCACCCCGAATATGAGAAGTTAGATATTCCTCCGGCAAAGTAATCTAATGTCATTCAATGGAAATAGAAATTACTGCTCATGTAACGGCATGTGAGTCCTTGCATCTTTAAAGGGAGGGAGCGGGCTGGTGATGACGATGGTGCCGAAGGGGCGGGGGGAATCCATTCTTTCGCGCTCTTTTCCCTTCAACGCCTCCTCTCCTTGTCCTTATCAGTACGTTTTTTCTCCTGTTTCTCCTTTCTGGGCAAACACCAAGTCTTTTCTGGTAGATAATTTCTTTTTTTCTCTCCTTGAAAACGACCGTTTCTTTCCTTTTCTTAAATGTTTCCATTTTTTTACCCTTTCTTCTTTTAAGTCCTTTCTCTTTTATCTTGAATGAGTCCTCCTATTTTGGAATTTTCTGTACGTACATATGGATACCTATGTATTTTATTCTCAAATGCCTCTTCCCCTTTGCTGTCTTTATTTTGCCAGTGTCTGTATTATTTTTGAGCTGCTTTCTGTTTTTCTCCTTGTCTCTTACCTGCTAATTTCCATTTAAATACTTGTACATTTTTTTTTATCTGAGTTCAATATTTGTTATAGCTATGGGAAAGACCTAAAATGGTAAAAAATGGATTCAGTTGAAAGTGTCCTTATCCTAAGATGTGTTGCATGCCGAAGGCAAACATGTGGAAACCGGCGAACCTGGCGAACTTACATTTGAAATCCTTTTGCCTCTCCTGGCTCAAGGGATTGGCCGATTTGATTGCAATTTGTTTTAGAACATGGCGAAACAAAATAACTTGAGACACCTTTTTCAGATTTGAAAAAACTTTATTTCTAGGCCAACAATGAGGGCAAACGTGTAAATAAAAATTGTTTTTTGCCAATTTCTTCAATTTCAGATCTCAAAAAAACCGCATTTCTAGGCCAACAATGAAGGCAAACGTGTAAGTAAAAATTGTTTTTTTTTGCCAATTTTGGGCAAAACAATAGGATATTATTTTTTCAAACATTGTATAAAGAACGGATTACGCAGTTTTTGTCGCCTGCTATCGATCCAAGGGACTGATTTTGATCCGATTTGGACCAAAGTGTAAGGAGCTATCTTTACCATTTGAATTTAAGCCATTTAATATAACCCTTTTCTTTGAGTGTTTTGTGGAGCAAAATTAATTTCGCAGCAAAGTCAATGCAAATATGAAGAGTTTTTTTTTTCCACATGTTTTTTCCGGGTC
Organism: Disparrhopalites patrizii; assembly: GCA_034698585.1. Lineage (NCBI taxonomy): Eukaryota > Metazoa > Arthropoda > Collembola > Symphypleona > Sminthuridae > Disparrhopalites > Disparrhopalites patrizii. The sequence goes on along the minus strand of JAQGBT010003662.1, from coordinate 14,775 downwards.
TATCTCTTACTTTCTCTGTATTTCCCCCTTGAAAATCCTGTCGGTTCCGTCTTTCCGCTATATTCCTTGGAGGAACGGAAGAAACAAGGGAGATGTTGAGTGGTTGGCGGAAGAAGAAGCAAATTTGACAATTTATGTATAATAATAAGAATAATCTTTATTTGGATAGCTCAGAAGAAGAAGGGCCTAGCTACGATGAATTCGCATGTGTGTTGAGTATAAGGAGCATTTATTAGGAAAAACTCTTGGGGCCATTTCCATTTCCTCATTTCCTTGCTCCATGTCACTCACATGGGAAGACATGGGGGCTTTCTACTTTTCAGTCAAAGGAAGAGGGAAGCTTTCTTTTAAAAAGGGGAACAAGCACAGAGCAAAAAAATAAGTCTCTATATCAGTCCAAGAAATATCCGTGGAAGAGAAAAGTGAAATGGTGGATTTTTTTTCCGTTTGCTTTCCAGGAAATTGCTGGATAAAAACTTGTCGGGGGGAGACGAGGAGATAAGGTTAAAATACCCTTTCATTTTTATTGGATTCTCCAATGACATTGTTATTTTTTTCCTCTCTTCTCCATTATAAGGATTGTCTTCATCCTCGTCACGGATTTGAATGAGTTTCTCTTATTTTTCTCTTCTCTGCTTGTTGTAAATTTTGTTACACGGAGAAATATTTTACCTATTTAACGTGTCTGGATTTTTGGAGGGTTTTTACTTCGGATTGCTCATTATGTAAAACTGACTGTCTATATAACACTGACTCTCTCTATAACAGCACCCTATAAAGCAGCAAATATTGGGAGTTATAGAGAAGAACTGCTTTAGAAACGAGACATTTGTATGTTAACAATTGGAGAAAGTTTGTGAGGGTAGCATTTTTTTTGCTGCTGCTATAGAGTGAGAACTGTTATAAAGGAAGCCGTTATAGGGAGAGTCAACAGTCCAACAACATTTCATATATGCTAAAATGCAAATAAATGCAGCCCAAAAGTTTCATGATATAATGGTTTTACATTAAAATTATTCAACTAATCAAGTCGTTAGCCGATATGCCGCAAAAAAAAAATGCTTGCCAAATTTTGCTTACCTGAATTAGTGCAAATGACGGATGTAATTCGGTTTTGGCGGGAGAAATTGAAGGACACCGCGAAGGTTAGCCAATGGGTGGATATGAAAAAAGAGAAAAGAGGCACAAAAATTAGATTTCAATGGAAAACAGAGTTATTCTAATTGGAAGGATAATGAATACATAGTAACATAGTAAATTAAATATTTACTAATTTGTAGGAAATTTGAAATTATTAAAAATCAAAAAATGATTATGTATGATGAGTTTAACTCGATTAACGTGTACAGTAATTTATTATGTTTGTTTATGTATCTCTCTTATTATAAGCGCCGAGTCATTTTTTTGGTATATTGGCCCGCCTCCCAAAACGGGGTTCTTCTATTTTTTTCTATTTTAATTTCTATTTTTTTCTATTTTAATTTCTATTTATTTCTATTTTTTCTATTTTTCCCCTTCTTCTATTTTTGAACTTGCTCTCATTTCCCAATTTTATTTTTTATTCCATTTTATATGTTTCCCCTATTTCCTATTTCTCTCTTTTGTCCTCACACATTTCTGTATTTTCATTTTATTTTGTTCTTGCATCCACAATTCTCGTTCTACTCTTTCATTCTTCTCTTGTCTTTCCACTCTAAATTTTCCTTTTTTTTAATAATTCTCCCTCTTTACCCTTTTCTATAATTCTCCCTTTTACTTGTAACCGTAGTAATTTTAACATTTTTTTCGCATATTCCCTAATTCCCCGTTGTTCCTCTTTTTTATTGATTTTTTATTTTCTCCATTTTGTCTTTAATCCAGTTTTACCTCTTTCTTCACCAATTCTCCCCTTATTTGGTTCTTCTCAAATATTATATAATTTTCTATAATTTCCTCTTTTTCCATCTTTCTTTCTCCTCCAATTTTCCTCATGTCCCCCAAATCATGTTTCTTGGTTATTTAATTCTGCTATTTCTGCCTTTCTCCGGAATTAAATCTTCTATTTCCTCATTTTCCTTTTTTCTCTCTCCATCTCCCTTTCACCTCTTTATGCCAAGTTGTTCCTTCTTCCGTTATTCTTCTCCCCTCAAACATTCGTTTTCTTTTTCAAAATGGAAAAGCCAGCGCTTTCATTAGTATACAAGGCTAAGTTTGCTTAGTGTGATTGCTATTTTATGTAATTTTTTTGTAAACAGACTAAACGCTTGTCAAGTCTCTCTCTCTCTCTCTCTCTCTCTCTCTCTCTCCCTATTGCTCTTTCCAAGAACCTTCGGGCATCAGTTGCTAAAATACTGGATTGCTGTTAAACGGGAGAGAATCACCCCCACCTATTCTGTGAAACTTTTAAAAAGTAATTGCATTAGTTGTCCCTTTGATAAAATGTGTGGAATATTAAATAAGGCTTAAAAAGCCCGGAACATGCCCCGGGTTCTCCCTTGTCTCAATATTCATTTCATTGACTCACCCCTTTTCCCGGTATTTTGATGAAAAAGTGCAGTTTATACGCGTATGTATTATATACGTATGTTTATAAATATGTACATAATACACGGAACATATTATACTACTTAAGTACAATCTCCTTTACAGAGCCCAGTATTTGCACAAGAGATTAAAAATTAGTCATGATTCTTCCATTGCAAAACACTTTGTATGCGCCGGGAGGAGGCTTACATTTGGATGATTTTCATCCCGGGCTAATTTTTGTTTTTGTCCCAGATCAAAGGGGTAATATTGTGAAGGGAGGGAAAGGGTGAAAAGGGCAGGAGGGGAAGTGAATGAGGAAATTATTCTCATCTTTCACGGAAAAAAAAATCTTCTACGTTTTAATTGGACGCATTCATACTCGTATACTTTATGGCCCGAGGAATAATAAAAAGGTCCGTGTGAAATGGGAATTATTATGGTTTCCTCGTTAATCACTTTTTTGAAACAAAAGAAAGGGGGAAAAGTCCCTTTCTCTAATTTCCTCTTTCATTTGTATGCATTAGTTACCATCACAAATTCCAATGGACAAATCCCTTGGAGCTTGAAATGGTTTTTTTTAAATATGTATTTGTAATATGAAATTCTGAATATGAATTCTGAAAATAGACGATGGAAGTGCAATAAATTCCATAATTTTTCCAAAGAAAATAAAAATAAGTCCCATATTTTTAATTTGAAATTTTTGCGCGATTAGAATCTGGAACTAGAATAGGAAACGGACAAAGGACCGCAGAATTAATGAATGGCGTGAAAGTTTTGCAGATTTAAAAAATGTTCAAAAAAATGTTCAAAAAATTCCCATACAGACTTTCTACCTTCAAGATTTGCCCAGAAGCAAAAATTCCTGTTTGAAAACTCACTTAAAAAACTCACTTCACGTTATTCCCGAAAAATATTTCCCTCCAAATAATTCCAGCACAACATAGAACAATTTCTCCTGGAGCAAAATCATGGAAAATTCCAATGACAAAATTCCTCTGAAAAAAAAATTCTCCCATACTCCAAAGCCCCGTTAAAGTCAATATTTCTCCTCCAAGTAAATGATGCGTATAAATGGTACAAGGAAAAACTAGAAAAAAATAATAATGTCAAGACAATTTAGACTTTTAACATGTTCCATAATATACCCAAGTGGACCGGATGACCCAAGAAGAGAAAAAAAAGGAGGGGAAAAGTGGGTCATGTATGTGGACACACGCACCATTTAATTAAATGGGCCTTTCTTTCCCCCATATATAGTAAATATAATGGGGACAAAGAGAAAAAAACCGGATACAATACAATGTATAGCCTCCCAATGCTCCCTTGTCTTGCCCCCGGTCAACTCCTTCCTATTTTTTTTTTTATTATCCACCTACTATTGTGTATGCCCGCTCGAGAAAAAAAGACTAGAAAAAGTATCCAGGAGCCACTCTGGAACATGTACAATCCCTTTTATACTTTTTATACCATACAAATGTGCTCAAACATATGTACACGCACATAAATAAATGGGATTGGGAAAATAGGACCAGACAATGTCATAATGCCCTATGACGAAGAAAAGGACGAAAGAATAGAATAGAATACTAGACAAAAAAAAATACATTTTTATTTATATTCGAACAGTCACGTAAATAACTGCAATGTCTGGGGGTGTTCAAGACTCATCATCCGCATTGTGAGGTTATAATAGGCCGTAATAAAAGATCTTTTTTTTAGCCTCAGTAACAAACGGCGTCCTTCTCTTGTAATTGCACGGCCATCGGACGATGAGAGAGGAGGACATAATTTCTCCAGGAACATTGCTCCTTCCAGTAGTATCTTATGTGGTATACAGTTGTACGACATATTCTTAAAATTGTCTTTTTTGTAGAGACGAGAGAAACGTTAAGAGAGAAATTTAGAGAGAGAAAATCAAGCGGAAGAAAACTGAATCAAAAAACAAAATCAGGAGAGATATGAATGGAGAAAAATCAAGAGCGAGGGATATATGAAGAGAGAAAAATCAATAGAGAGGAATATCGAGAGAGAAAAATCACCCGAGGAATATCCAGAAAGAAAAATCAAAAGAGCGAAATCAAGAGAGAGGAATGTCGAGAGATAAAAATCAAGAGAGCTGAGAGAGAGAAAAAACAAGAGAGATTAAAGAGAGAAGAGAGTGAGAAAAAGCAAGAGAGAAAAGAGAAGAGAAGAAAAAGAGAGATGAAAGAGAGAGAAAAATTATGAGAGCCTAAGAAGAGAGAAAAATCAAAAGAGGTAAAAGAGAGAAGAGAGAGAGAGAAATCAGGAGAAAGAGCTAAAGAAAAAATTAGGAGAGACAAATGAGAGAAAATTCATGAGAAAGACCTAAAGGAAAAATTAGGAGAGACAAATGAGAGAAAATTCAGGATTGGGGAGAACAAAAAGAAGAGCAGGAGAGAGAAAATAGCTAAAAATAAAGAAAATAAATGGGAAACATAGATAAAGGAAGAAGATAAAGGAAAGACGAAAGAAATAAAAATCTAAATTAGAAAACGAGTTTAACAATGACAATATATTTAACAATTATGTTTAAAAATGACACTTAACTTCAGAATTGAACAAAGCAGTCAGAAACTAACAAATAGAAAAAGTAGAGAGGTGAAGTGGAGGAAACGAAAAAAAGTAAGACAAAGAAAACCAAAAGGACAGATCGAAGAACACCAAAAAAAAGAAACATGGAACTTTATGAAAAGTAAAAAGGAAGAGAAAGAGGCGGAAGGAAGGGGAAAGTTGCTACATCTGTTCCCTTTGAAAACAATGGTCCGAGTGTTTCATAAGAACAAAAGCTTTTAAATATTAAGTGCTTCTTCAAGCACTCTCGAATGTGCGGGCGTACTTATGTAAACGGACTTCCCCATGCATGTACAGGGTGGCCCTCCTCCCAAAAGGGAACTCCCTGGAGCTAACTACACAAAAGTGCGTGGTGGGATTTTAGAAGCTTCATTTCTCAGACGACAAGCCAAAAAACTTTTAGTCTACTTTTTTTCTGTACTAAAATATTAATAAGAGCTTGACAATGATCATTCTTTTAGTAAATTCACTGGTATGAGTACACATACCGCTACATTTTGAACTAGAATGTAAAATAGAAATTATATTTATGTAAATGACTCTCGAGTCAAAAAATACTGACACCCTGTAAGGGAGTGTGTGTAACCATTATAATTATTATTGTCGTAAGTTCTTTCAACTTTTCTCTTTCCCTTGGTACAAATCTCTTGTAGGAGTCTTGAAGATTAAAAGGACGACACTTTATTGTCGTATTGTACTCCACATTATTCTTTGTCCTCTCTTTCCCTTTGTCTTCTTTTACTTCTCTTGCTCTGTTTCTTTCCCTTTCCTCTTCTTTGTCTCTTTTCATATCTTCTTTGTTTCGCTCTCCCCGCGTTTTCCCTATTTTGTTTTTCTCTCTCACTCTTTCTCTCATTTTTATTTCTGACTTTATTTTTCTCTCTCACTCTTTCTCTCATTTTTATTTCTTACTTTATTTTTCTCTCTCATTTTCTCTAATTTTGGTTTCTTTATTTATATTTCTCTCTCATTTTCTCTGATTTTTGTTTCTTTCTTTCTTATTCTCTGTATGCACTCTCTTATTATTCTTCCTTTTCCTCCTCTTTTTCCTTCTGGTTCTGTTTTCTCTTTCACTCCTTTTCTCTCTGATATTTTGCTATCGTTTTCTTCTACATTTCTCTCATTCCCGCTCTCTTCTATTTTTCTCTCTTTCCCTCTTTCCTCTCCAATTTTCTTCTATTTTTCTCTCTTTCTCTTTCCTCTCCAAGTTTCTTCTATTTTTTTCTCTTTCCCTCTGTCCTCTCCAATTTTCTTCTATTTTTCTCTCTTTCCCTCTTTCCTCTCCAATTTTCTTCTATTTTCTCTCTTTCCATCTTTCTCTCCAATTTTCTTCTATTCTCCTTTCCCTCTTTTCTCTCTAATTTTCTTCTATTTTTCTCTCTTTCTCTGTTTTTTTCTAATTTTAAATATGTCCGTCTTTTTTGTCGTTCTCACCTTTTCTTTCTTTTTTCTCTTTCCCTCTGCTTCTGTCTTTTTTCTTTTTCTTTGTATATTTTCTCTCTTTTTACCTTTTCATGTTTGTTTTTTATATTCCCGTCTCCTTTCTGTCTTTTCCTTTTTTTTCGTGGCTCTCGGTTCTCTCTCTCTTTCCATTTGTTTCCCCATTCTTACTATTTGTATTTCGCACGCTTTCTCTGTTTCCCTCACTCTGCCTCTCTCCCATTTTCCTCTCTTTGCCCCAGTTGTCTCTTTATCTCCCTCTTCTCGCTTTATTGTCATTTCTCCTCTCATCTTTTTTTTTAGTCTGTCCCTTTCCCTTCCTTGCTGTCTCTACGGTCTGCATTTTATATCTCTTTCCTTTTTATTTATCTTTATATTTGCGTCAGCTTAAGCACTCTTAAAATGCTGGCCCATCATGATTATGTAGTTGTTATTGTGAAGGCTTAAGACGCTTGAAATGCCGTCGTTCCCTTTTGTACTAATTGTTTATTGTGCCTTGTGCACCCGAAAATTCCAAATGGCAGTAACAGTTTGGCTTAGCACTTTAATAACTTTGTCAAGACATTTTTGTAATGCCCAAATTGTTTCTCCCATCCCCAAAAACTTTTACCTTTTTCAAATTATTTGGCAGCGGTTTTGGGACGTTTTTGAAAATAATCTCTTTGAATTTGGTTCTATTCGTCCCCAAATGTTTGGGTTAGAAAGGAATTTTTGCGAATTCCCGCAGCTTTTTACCTTGCAGGGAAAAAGTTTGAACTCCTACGATTTTTTCTTGCAATATTGCCACAAAGGTATTTTTCCAGGAAATTTCCAGGGGTTGGGAGAGAGGCTATGTATTATACGTGCATATGTATAGGTAATTCACGGCTACAAATATATACGGAAGGCTGGAAGTATGAAGAGAGAATGTAAAAAGAGGAAAGAATTTCTCCACACAAGAATTCCGTCATGGAAAAGAATTTCCTTCATTTAAAAATCCTTGGAGGAATTTAACGGTTGGAAGCATTTTGAGGGGGAGAGAGAATCTCCCACCTATAATAATGACATTCTTAAGAGACAATTTTCAAATAGTAAACACACTTGCACCAAAACAACTCCCGTAATCATCCCTGTGCACATCGCGGATCTCTGTCACAAAAGTGTATGATCTTCCCCCGCAAGCATGTGGCTCCAAAGCATTCGTGAGTAATTACCTTTTTTACAGCCAAACATGAACTCATTCAACATAAACGGACTACTGAAGCCAGGCACTCCAACATATGGATTTAATACAGGGAACCAAGAACAGAACAAATTATATTCCCTTGCTAACGTAGCACTCTATTAAAGATCTAGAAAAATGTCTCTATCCATAGCCTTATCTGAAAATTGGCAAAATTACATTTTGCCCATTTTTTTCGCCCGTTAAAAAAATAATTTCCCACCAAATCAACATTCAATTCAATATTTCTTCCTCCACGTCTACCATTGCATCAAAGATTGCAAACGAAATTAATTTTTTAAACTAATCATTCGATAATAATGGCGACAATCCATGGGTCCCTTTGCAAATACTAGTTTTAGTTGAATCTTAAAAAAACTGTTCTTAATATTTTGTGCAAGTTGTTAAGAGAAATAAGCTGGAGGGATGGAGAAATACAGCGAAAAATAGGCTGCGAGAAGGACAGTCAAAAGAGTTAAATAGAGGGAGAGGTAGAGAATCAGAGAGTAGAGAGGGACAAAGAGAGGACAGAGAGAGGGACAGAGAGGGAAAGAGAGTACAATAGGGAGAGAGACAGAAGGAAGGATCGAGAGACAGATCGAGACAAGAGGTCCAGAGATTGAGAGGGATAGAGACAGAGAAGGAGAGACTGAGAGAAGGAAGGAAACAGACTCTCAATCAGAAAGATGCCAAGAGAGACAGAGAGGATGAGAAAGAAGGATACAGAGAGCGGTCGACAGAAAAAGACGGAAAGAATGGCTGAGAGAGAAAGAGACAGAGATTTCGAGAGAAAAGGGACTGACAGAGAAAAGCCGAATGAGGAAGAGACAGATAGAGACTGTAAAAGAAAAATACTGTAAAGAGATCGAGAGAAAGACAAAGAAAGAAACCGAGAGAGAGAGACAGAGAAGCAGACCGAGACAGAAAGACAGAGAGTTACAGAAATCGAGAGAGAAGAGCAGAGAGTCATGGAGAAAGAATCTAAAAAAGAGAGAAAAAGAGAGAGAAAGGACGGAAAAAAGAGAGAAAGGCCGAGAAAATGAGAGAAAGGCCGAGCTAAAAGGAGAAAAAGGTGGAGAAAAAGAGAGAGCAGCCGAGAAAAATAGCGAAAGGTCGACAAAAATAGAGAAAGACCGAGAAAAAGAGAGAGAAATACCAAGAAAAGGAGAGAGAAAAAGAGAGAAAGGCCGTGAAAAAGAGAGAGAAATACCAAGAAAAGGAGAGAGAAATACCAAAAAAGGAGAGAGAAATACCAAAAAAGGAGAGAGAAATACCAAGAAAAGGAGAGAGAAAAAGAGAGAAAGGCCGAGAAAAAAAGAGAAAGGCCGAGAAAAAGAGAGAAAGGCCGAGAAAAAGAGAGAAAGGCCGAGAAAAAGAGAGAAAGGCCGAGAAAAAGAGAGAAAGACCGAGAAAAAGAGAGAGAAATACCAAAAAAGGAGAGAGAAACACCAAAAAAGGAGAGAGAAATACCAAGAAAAGGAGAGAGAAAAAGAGAGAAAGGCCGAGAAAAAGAGAGAAAGGCCGAGAAAAAGAGAGAGAAAAACTGAGACAAAGATTGAGAGAGGTTGAAAGAGAAAGAGACTGATAGTGGCTTGGAGAAAGAGAGAGGCTGACTGACAATGAGAAAGAGACGGAGAGAGAGCGAGGTATAAAGAAAGAGAAAAGTAACAGAAGAGAGACCGATAGAAAAGTGGAGTGAGAAAGAGCCAGAAAGAAGTCCCTGAGAAAAGAGACAGAAAGAGAGTCTGAGGGAGAAAGAGACTGAGACAAAGGCCCAGAGAGCAATTGATAGAAAGAGAGGGTGAGAGCGGGAAGATGAGGAGACTACGAAGGAAAATAGGAGAGGACGAGAGAAAATATGAATGGGGACTACCAGAGGCTATTGACACAGTGTAAAAAAGAGGAGATGAATAAGTGCTTTGGCCCACAGATAAAAGGATGAGGATGAGAAGACAAGTAAATAATAATAGCACGTATAAAGCCAGTGCGTGCTATTATTTCCCTGATGATTAATTGTGCGGCATTAGGAGACAGTATCTTTTCCTATGAAATTACTAAATACTTTACATTGCATATACCTTCTCCCTCTCTTTCTCTCTCTGAATCTCCTCAAAGCATTCCTCCACAACAAAAATGTGTCTTTCCCCCTTCCCACTCCTTCCCCAACAAAGTGCTTGTGTGTGGTAGTACAAATGCGGGGAGAAATTGTTGTGGCATGTGAAGTGGTACTTATTTATGCGTGAGATTCACTTATTATTTCATCTCTTGGCCGGAGTCCATCCACACGAGAAGAATGGGGAAGTTTGGCAAAGGAAACTTTCCACCAACCCCAAAATCAACATAATCCCGAGTGTATGAGTACCTACACACACATACAGTATTAATGGCAATAATGGTAAATACACGCATGCTCCCTCCAAAAACTTCCTCATCCTCCCTAATGATTCCTTTGTTTCCATGCATCAGGATTTTTGGTCCTTGTGAAGAATAATTATGAAAAAATCCCCTTTCGTACTCCAAGTATTTTTTTTTTTGGGAGCGAAAACAATGGATACAAAGAGAGACGGCGACAGAAAGAGGGACGAGCGGAGAGAGAAATAATTGAAAAATATTTCCCTACTTTTCCTTTGACAAAATATCTGAGGAGAAAAAAATAATAGAGAGGCTTAGGCCGGGGCCCCGTTAATGGCCCGTGTGTTTGTCTATTTACATTCTCCAATGGATTACTATTACTCTTCCAACGGGTATTTATATGGGGATTTTCTTCGAGAGGGGCGGGGGATGGGAAATCTTTTGACATAGACTGATGCATTGCTTCCCTCCCTGTTGACAATGCCATTGTACTATTATTATTATTAGGGGATATGCTCTGAGACAGAGACGATTCCCTTGGGACTTACCATTGAACTTGACAGTCATAATTTTGAGGCAGAGAGAGAGAGAGAGAGAGAGAGAGACTCAAAGAAAGGGACAGAGACAGAGATAGAGCGTTCCAGGGTGAGCAGAGAGTGATTAAAGCATGGGCAGGGACACGATTATGAGAGGAATTGAAACCGAGAGAGAGAGAGAAAGAGAGGCAGAGAGGACCAAAGAGAAAAAGATAAGTCCAACAAAGGAAAAATGGAGAAACAGATTTAGAAGGAGACATGACGGCACAAGATACAGGACCATGGCACAGAAAGAGTAGAACAGAGAGAACCGGTAGGGAAGAATAAACGGAGAAAGGCGAAGGGACAGAAAGGGAAGAAGAGACAGATAAAAACTAAGAGAGAGAGAGAGAGAGAGAGAGAGAGAGAGAGCCAAAGGGATAGAAACAAATGGAAAGAATTTATCAAGAACAGAGAAAGGCAGGGAGGAAGAGAAAATGGTAACTATAATGGGAAGATTATATAAACAAAAGGAAGGGGATAGAGAGAAAGCGAAACAGAAAAGGACAAAGAGAGAAGCAGAAAATGATGAAGAAAGAGAGAGAAGGAAAGGAAGAAATAGAGAGAAGGAAATGAAGAAATAGAGAGAAGGAAATGAAGAAATAGAGAGAAGGAAATGAAGAAATAGAGGGAAGGAAATTAAGAGAGAAAGACAAAGAGGAAGAAAGGCAGAAAAGGAGACGAAGATAGAGACAAGGACGAAGAGAGAAGGAGATGAAGAGGGAGAGACACGGACGAAGAAAGACAGACAAGGAGATGAAGAGAGAGACACAGACAAAGAGAAAAGGAGATTAAGAGAGAGACAAAAACTAAGAGAAAAGGAGATGAAGAAAGAGAGAGACACGGACGAAGAGAAAAGGAGATTAAGAGAGAGATAAAAACTAAGAGAAAATGAGATGAATGAGAGAGACAAAAACTAAGAGAAAAGGAGATGAAGAGAGATTTGGACGATGAGAGAGAAAAGGACGAAGAGAGACAGAGAAAAGCATGAGGAAAGCGAGAGAAGGAGATGAAGAGTGACATATAGGGACGATAATGGAGAGAAAAGGACAGAGAGTGAAAGACGAAGAGAGAAAGAGAGAGAAAGTGACGAAAAGAGTGAGAAAAAAGGATAGAGAGCAAGGGATGAATTGAGAGAGAGGAAAACGTAAAGAGAGAGAGACGAGAATGAGAATGAGTGGAAAAAAGGAGAAATGAAAGAATAAACAATTTAAAGAATAGAGGAGAAATGAAGATGAGGAAAGGAACGAGGAAAGAAAAGTGAAAAAGAAGATCAAGAAATGTATGAAGGGAAACGTAGCAAAGAAAAGAAAAGAAATGAGAAAGAGAGAGAGAGAGAGAGAGAGAGAGAGAGACTCAAAAAAATTTGGAAATAGGTGCTGACGTCCTGAGGCATAACAATAAAGACAGATTCATTTTATGCACACGCCGGAGCCTGACGTTTTTTGTCTCCTGTAATTACATGGGCGGTTCCGTTGCAGATGATGCAACTGTTTTTTCGAGGATTGTGCAATGTCTACATGCACGGATTTCTGTCACCGTCCACAGGATGAATTTCTCCACCCAAAGGATCCATACAGGTCTTTGGACTAATTAGTGGCGATTTCCATTCAAAAACCATGGTTTTTGAAGGGAACCTGTATATCCATGGATATGAAATCCTACCTCTATCCCTTGCCCTTAATTATCACTCAAGCTTCCCCTGTGAAAGGACGACGTCATGTAAATGACCAATTATTTCTTACTCAAATGTGTTTCCGTGCACGTGAAAACATTGATTGTTCATTCCGTCTGCGAGGTTACATGTTAAGGGTCTTAGATATTTTACAAACATATGTACATATTATATGTAGTTTAACACTTTATATTGTACGTGATAAATTTCATCAGATAAATACATAAGATTTTTAAACCATGATATTTTTCTAGATAAAAAAGGCATTTGTTTTGTCCTCATAAATCCTTCGGGGTGTTGACAAGCTGTATTAAATCCGAAGCCATGGGAGGACTTGTGAAGCACTAGCTAGATGATCCGTACTAGACATATGTATATATTTATGTATGTACCTCATATGTATAAACTACATTGAGAGGATCCATGAGGATTTCTAGTAGGATTTAAATAATGAACCTCTACACTCATCTCCCCATTTGCCTTCCTGGATCTCTCTCTCTCTTTCTCTCTCCTTTTCTCTCCTTTTCTCTCTCTCTCTCTTTCTCTCTCCTTTTCTCTCCTTTTCTCTCTCTCTCTCTCTTTGTCTCTCTTCTCTCCTTTTCCCTCTCCTTTTCTCTCTACTACTCTCCCTTTCTCTCTCCTTTTCTCTCTCCTTTTCTCTCTTTCTTTCACCTTTTCTCGCTTTGCCTCTTTCTCTCTCCTTTTCTCTCTTTCTTTCACCTTTTCTCGCTTTGCCTCTTTCTCTTTCCTTTTCTCTCTTTCTCTCTCCTTTTCTCTCTTTCTTTCACCTTTTCTCGCTTTGTTTCTTTCTCCTTCGTTTTCTCTCTTTCTCTCTCCTTTTCTCTATTTATCTCGCTTGTTCGCTCGTGTTCTCGCATTTTCTCCTCATTTTTCTTCTCTATTTCCCTCCCCTTTTCTCCCCATTTCTCTCCCCATTTCTCTCTCCTTTTCTCTCCCCTTTTCTCTCACGTTCTCTTGTTTTCTCTATTTCTCTCTCCTTTTCTCTCTTTTTCTCTCTCCTCTTCTCTCTATTTCTCTCTCCTTTTCTCTCTATTTCTCTCTCCTCTTCTTGCTATTTCTCTCTCATTTTCTCTCTCTTTCTCTTGTTTTCTCCATTTTACTATCTCTCCATCTATCTCTCTTTTTCGCTCTTGTTCTCTCTGTTTCTCGTGTTCTCGCATTTTCTCCTCAGTTTTCTTATCTATTTCCCTCTGGTTCTCCCATTTTCTTGTCTTGCATCTTCTCCCTCTGTCTCTCTTGCCCATTGTATCTTCTCCTGTTCATGCTGCCTGAATTTCTCTCGCTCTATCTTCTTCGATATGCATGTCTCCTTCTTATATCCCCGTCCCTTCCTTTCTTCTTTGTCGTCTCTTTTTCTTCTGCACCTCCCTTTCTGTCTCCTCCTATTATTTTTATCTTCTTCTTTGTTTTTGTTTTTCCGTCTCTCTTTCCCGCGCTGCTTCCTTTATAAATTCCCCCAGCACTTCCCTCGCAATAAGAGAGTACACAGTCAGAGATATTGTGAAACAAATCCGTCCGGAATCCCCCTTTGAAGAGTGAGTGCTTAAATAATTACAAGCTGTCATGCCCCTTCAGAGGGCATGCATATCCCCCGTTACAGACATTCTCCTCCAAATCCCCCTTTCCTCCTTCCAAACGAGCCCTATACATCAGGCTGGATCTGGGAGATGCACCCCTTTAATGCCCGGCTTAGGTACAAAGGAAGCCCCACAAATAACTCCGGTATTATTTACACATGTGTACATATGTATAGATATACATACATATGCATGTATAGCCGCATAATAGAGATGCATACGTTTGCCCAACGGGATACTCACTTTTCCGCAGCACGTGCATTGTCGACACCAGGAGGGGTATAGGGAGAATAATGGGGTATACAGTTATAAGAGACATTGGGTACATATCTACATGTATAATACTCTCAACCCTTTTTTTCACTCCAACACATTACAATGGGCGGGATGGCGGCTGGAGTTACCCGGCTTTTTGATTAAGCTCATTTGACAGTGAGAAGAAATGGTGAGCATGGGGCAACCACGGCTTTAGTTACACCAACTAACTCGCCTAATTGAAACTTCAAAAGGACGTTGCTTACGTGGAGCTCTTCTTCTATCTCTGCATTTCTCTCTTATTCGCTCTCTTTCTCTCTACATTTCTCTCTCTACGTATCACTTTCTTTTTCTCTCTATTTCTCTCTTTCTTTCTATATTTCTCTCTCTACGTATCACTTTCTTTCTCTCTCTATTTCTCTCTTTCTTTCTATATTTCTCTCTCTATGCCTCTCTATGTCTCTCTTTACTTCTATATTTCTCTCTCTATGTCTCTCTTTATTTCTATATTTCTCTCTCTATGTCTCTCTTTATTTCTATATTTCTCTCTCTATGTCTCTCTTTATTTCTATATTTCTC
>JAQGBT010003661.1:0-18893 GCA_034698585.1 Disparrhopalites patrizii | reverse complement strand
TGAACTGACTGATGGCCTGTGCTGGCGCCATTTTTGGGACTCGGGACTGACAATTCAGAGACTTAGACAACATTACTTTCCGGTCTTGCTGGATGACATCAAAAATGAATATAAACAATGACTTCTCAAAGTCCCGCTCTCAAAACTCGCTATATACTAGTATGCATGTATATTATATAGCCGCGTGAGGTTACGCAGGCATATATTGCAGCTTTTATACTTATATCTATTGAAAAATCTCTTTCCCACGATGTTCCCGCCACATGCCCTTGTGTGTTTTCTCGTATAAAATATAAAACGTATGCGGATCCTTATGAACGTTTTTCTCGATTTTTCGGCTTCCCCCATTTATTCCCAGAAACAAAATACATGCTTCAGGGTCATCATAGGTCAAAGATCATAGTTCATGCCATTCAGCTTTGCGTATACGTATATATACATACATATTTCCAGCAAATAAAACCTATACGAATATAAAAATTCTGGATATAAAAATGTATTTGTAAATTTGTGATTAAAAGGTTGATTAATCTAGTTTCTTTTAATTTATAAATACAATTTTTATTGTCAATTATTTTTTTTACAATAATAATTGATCCAATTTTCCCGTTGACGTGAAATACGGTTTTAAGAATTGTGATATTAGCAGTGAACTGAGCATCCTTCAGATTCAGACGTCGAGACGTCTCTTACGTTTTAGAATTTGGAACCTGTTCAAGTTTTTTTTTTCTTTTACGCAAGAGGTTCTTTACTCCTGTATAAACAACCGGAACCGGAGTGTTGACCTTAAAGTGCGTAAATATTTAAAAGTGCACTTTTGCCTGCATTTTTATTTTTATAGAAATGTATAAATAAGTTAAAAGGTACACTCACATCATTCTATACCTGACCAAAGGTTTGGAGTCCATTTCCTTAACGGTGTACATCATTTTTGGTTCTACGCATTTAATGTGACAGGCTTCCTGAAATCCTGAAGCGGAAAGCCCATATTAAAAAGTAATCCGTTTATATATGTACAAATATATATATATATATATATATAAACTACAAAATGCCATTTGCAATATTATACAATATTTTGTTTTTCTATATATACGATCCTGGATAAATATAGAAATTAGAAATATCAAAAACATAATGGAATTATGTATACCAAACAGGTGATCCCGGTGATCCGACACGTGCTACTTACATCATTATGGACATCTGTATTACATCATAAGCACACGCAACTTATAAATGCGCAGGTTACTCTGAATTTAAATGTGACCATGTAGGACGTATATGCAGGTATTATTATTGTAATTAAATTCTTGCTGATTTTATTTATTAGAAAGAATATACCACTAACATTTATTTTTCAGTAAGCGCCGGTGCCTGTATTGATATCAGTATTCCGGTCCCTTTAATTCAAGGTTCAAAGATTATAGTTGCATATGTATGTGCTTGCAATACAACTCAGAGGTAATTTTTTAAACATCCTTTGAAATTTTTACATTATGGTGAACAAGGGTGTCGAGTCCAGTGATAAAGAATTGTTGAATCAGCGTCACTCAAAGAATACGTGCGTTTTTTTCCTTTCATGTTTTCAAAGACACCATATTTACCATAAAACTGTGACCATTGCCCAAGGGAATGATGTGTGAATGGGTAAAATGCGACAATTGACATTTCTTTCCATATTTGTTATTATTATAATATATATATATATAGATATTTAAAACTGTGAATACTTTGCACGTGCTACCTACAACTTGTACTTCGTGCTTCCACGGACTCAAAAAACGAATCATGATCCTTGCCTTGATAGCTTCAATGAAGTTTTTATACCTTACAAAAATCACTAGGAAACGATTCATTTTAAAGCATATCAGCGTGGGAATTTTGGAGTTTTTATGCAAAAAAAAAATCCCTCCATCTGATTTACTCATTTACAAGTGAAAACAAACAAAAAAGTGTGTAAAGTCGTAATTATTACTTATTACGCATATTTTGTAGTTCATAGAATCGTAAAATATAATTTAGTTATCCGCATATACATAGGTAGCATTCCCACAGAAAAAGTTCGTATGGGTCCCAGTTAATCTTTCGTACGCCGCCATATACAGCTTACCCCTACCCTACCCATCTACAATGAGGCATGGCTCTGAAAAAGCGAATGATGATCAATGATTTCTATATAAACTCAATTACAGGGAAAAAAATTAATCATCACCAGTTAAATTAAGGAATGATATAGATCTAAATTTTTAATTTTCCAGATTTTCGTCTCCGTTCGATACATATCGCCAAAAACCGTGGTTTTTTCGCCGTTTAGGCTGGCGTTCAGGCAATAATTGGATTTTCATGAAACTTGCCGAAAACATGCTAAATTAAATTGTCTAGATCTAAGTTTTTATTTCCTCAATTTTTGCCTTCGTTCGCCGCATTTTTTTGTCGTTAATACGCAATCTTAGGTCAGTTTCTGTCGAACGGAGGCAAAAATTGAGAAAATAAAAAATTAGGTCTAGACAATTTAATTTAGCATGTTTTCGGCAAGTTTCATGAAAATCCAATTATTAACGGCCGAACGCCAGCCTAAACGGCGAAAAAAACACAGTTTTTGGCGATTTGCCGGCGAACGGAGACGAAAATCTGGAAAATTTTAAATTGGATCTAGATCATTTTGTTTTACGTGCCCTCGCCGAATTTCATCAAAATCCAATGATTAGCGGCTGTGCCCCAGCCAAAACGCAGTTAAAACGGCTAAAAATGCTGCGATGTCCCTTGAGGTGGTCATAGAGCGACCAATTAAAACTAATATGATTTCCTACGCTAGGGATTACAAACTAAGACTCAGACCGAGCCTTAGTACAGTAAACTCAATCCGATATGCACAAAGTACATTTACAAGTAGATAATCACAGGAATTACTCTCATTTCAACGAATTTCTCGTTTGAACAATAAGAATCCACTGCCAAAACTCATTCCAAAATCTAAAATATCTTTGCCAATTGTTGAGATGGTGCACAAAATCCCAAATATTTTTTTTATTTGTCCGTCTCTTCGGAATTGTTTGACATAACTTCAGAATTGTCTACCACATTAGTTAAATAATATACATATGTATATTTATATTATATGTACTTAAGCAAAATTGTACTGTATATGTTGTTGACTATCTTCGGTGCCTGTGCTCAGAATGTAATGTTCGATATTTGCGCTTGTACTGTGCCTGTCATGAAGCAACAATTGGAGCAATAAAAACCAATAATAATAATAATAAGATATCATTTAACCCATGCAAATATTAAGTTTTGTGAACGCTGGAAAACACATTTTATATACTGAAAAAAAAACGGAAATTTGTGTAAAATTTGGTTGCGAAAAAAAGTTGCGGAAAAAGGACGTCAAAACAAGTTTTCTGGTCGGTGGTTCGGAAAGCTATAATTATAGGGGGAGGCAGATGGTTGTTGGCCTCATTTTTGGCATATTGGCTCGAGTTTTCGAGTATTATAATATGGCCTTTATCCATTTCCAATGGTCTCTTATAGGTCCGCGACGTGTGTGTGTGATTATGCTCATCCCATTTCTACACCGTTCGTGTGTAAATACACGGGGAAAAAACTATTGACTTCAATACCTTCTTTTTTTTGCACATCAAGTGAAACCAGAGAGGATTAATAATAATAACGATTCTGTGTAGAAAAGAATATGCATAATTTTCTTTAAAATATCTTATTTAGCATTTAAAAAAGTGTACAAAAAAAAAACTAGTATAACCCAGTGATTTACATGTGCATAACGCATTTATATATTTTTCAACGTTTTACGTCATTTTTAAAGGTTTTAAAAGGAAGTTGAAGAGACGGCGTGTAGACTATACCTTCTATATTATTCTATAAAGGAAGGACATTCAGGGGTGCTGGTGCTCTCCAAATGTAAATGGAATCACCTCTTTCTGTAAGATATTTCATCATTTCTAATTTAAACAGTATTCACACGATTAAAATCCGGAGTTTTTAGGAGAGCAATTTGATTCTCTTTCAAAATTTCCTGGAGGTTGTTAGTCAATTATCACTCATGAATTCGGGATGGTGTTTCACGTGTGACCCACTTTTTCTTCCGTTTATAACACTAATATAGTTCCGTCTTGTAATATATACATATAATTTATTGTATAATTGTACATACTGTAGGTTATATCAGTTATTTGCAAGCCGGTAGTGCAGTGTGGTGTCATAATAATAATGTGTGTGTGACATGTGTTACTAAAGAGGTTAACCAAAGGTATATATTTTGTAGAAATATTTTTGTAGTCATGAAAGTTGCAAATCAATTCAAATATTGACTTTAATTTATCCACTTGACCCACACCTTTTCCATTTCATGGTGCATTTGCTGATATGGTTGAAGTCGAGGTGTTATTCTTATCTGCAACTTCGTGGGATTGAAATTTATTGATTTTGTTTCTACCATACAAAAGCTTCATGGAGCTCGATATTTTTTTTAGTACAATACATTATGTCTTTGCAATATCAGGGGGGACAATCAAAGACGGTGTGAGGGACAAAATACTGGTCATATTTGTTTTGTTAGACAATTTAGTAATTTGGTGCTTACTCAGTGTTAATGGGACTAATGAATTTTGTTTTTGTATAGATATTTTTAAAGTCACGGGAACTCCTCCGGTATCATTACTGGTGCGTTCTTACAATTTTTTAAAGTATTGGATTGACCATATAATCGGAATTGTGTCATCAGTATTAATAATATTGTATGTATTTTGGAATAATGCGTTAAAATATTTTGCAATTATGTACATACAATTTTTATTTCTTTTTTACAGATTTAAAACATGTATGCAGTAAGAAGAATCCATACTGGCAGGAATGCCATTCAAAGGCAATTACATCACTCGAATGGGAGACCAATTTCTCTCTGTGATAAAACCAACATTCTCGGTACCGGTCAAACCCGTATAATAAGTCTCAGGTTTAGGAATGAATTTTCCTCACTTTTGCTACGAAACCCTTCAAGAACATCCCCGTATATACGATCGTTAGTTCATCCGGAGGCCTTAACCTGCCGGTCAGGATTATGTAACCTTCCTAGCAATATTTATTATGCAAGTGCTTGGGGATTGGATGTACGTTGTCTTCATTCAAGTCCTTCTCATGGTGATAACAAAGAACCTAATAAACCGTCTTCTAAGGTTGAAGAATCAGTAAAAGCTATCAAGGAAGAACAGCAAAGTTTAACACCTGCACCAAAACGTACATTGTGGAAGAAAATAGAAGACGAGGTAAGCTAACAAGAGTGAAACAATTACATCAGTGATTGAGTTATGGCATATAACCTTAAACTGGATGTTGGTATTGTTTTTCAGATTCTGCATTACTATCATGGATTTCGCTTACTATTTATAGATATTAGAATTGCGTTTGGTTTGATTAAGAAAATTTTAAATGGAAAAAGTTTGACAAGGAGGGAACATCGGCAATTAATTCGAACTACTTCGGATGTGTTTCGTCTTCTTCCGTTCTCAGTATTTATAATATTACCCTTTATGGAATTGTTGCTTCCTGTATTTTTGAAACTATTTCCCGGGATGTTGCCATCTACTTTCCAAACGAAGAATGAAAGGGTATTTATTTTTATTTATTTTATTTATTGCCTTGCAAAGGTACCTGAGTATTATAAACAAGCGATTATTCATTCCAAATTTGTGTTCAGGAGACAAAAATGAAAGCTGAACTTAAAGTAAAATTGGAAATGGCAAAGTTCTTACAACAAACGTTGGATGATATGGCTGTCTCTGGTAAAGGTCGGTCTTCGCACAAAGCAAAGGAATTTGCCCAATTTATTTCGCAGGTTAGAGCAATAATTGTGCCGTTTTATCTAGCAGTAGCTATACGCTGCTTAATAGCTTAAGACTAACCGGCGTGTGTAATGAAGTATACAATACGTTAATGTAAGGTTTGTGATGTTTTATTCAATTTGTAATTCATTGCAGATTCGAACAGAAGGAGGTGAAGTTTCCAATCAGGATATTATTAAATACAGCAAGTTATTTGAGGATGAAATAACATTAGACTCCCTAAGCCGACAACAACTTACAGCGTTGTGTCATTTGTTAGAAATATCAACGATAGGCACTACAGCTTTACTTAAATTTCAGTTGCGAATGAGATTGCGAAGTTTAGCAGCGGATGACAAGGTGACAAAATTATCCCTGCATGTATTATAACGTTATAAGTTGATGTGGGTTGCAAAACTCAATATTAGAACTCATACTCTTTTAGACCATCGAACACGAAGGTGTGGATGCACTGACCGTGACAGAACTTCAGCAGGTTTGTAAAGCTCGTGGCATGAGGTCATTAGGTGTATCTGAAGATAGACTAAGACGACAGCTGAAATCTTGGCTAGAACTCTCACTACATCAAAAAGTTCCTCCTTCCCTGTTACTTCTTTCACGCGCTATGTACCTACCTGAGAACTTGCCACCTTCAGCCCAACTTCAGGCCACCATTTCAGCTCTTCCAGACGCTGCTGTAAGTTACTTCGGCACGTGTTTCAGTACGCTTACTCGTACTGAAGCGTATGGAATTTCATAACAACTTGTATACGTAACTTTTCAATAATTTATTTCAGACTACACAAGCCAAGGCTGCTATTGGGGAACGTGAGGGCAAAGTTGATAATAAAACTAGAATTGAGATCATCCAAGAAGAACAGAGGAAGATTAAGGAAGAACAAAATGAGCAACTGGAGGATGAAAAGAGTAAAAAGGCATTGGAAGAAACTTTGATACACGATATAGCTTTAGAAATCGAGGAACCGACCACTGATGACTGTAAGTAAAATTATTACGTACAATAGCCTACTATGGATGATGATAGCGTTAAGCGACCAATATTTTTGCTACTGGGCTAAGTAGTTACACAACATCACCTTAGTTCGTTCACCCGGAGTAGGTTATTTGTTGGTGTTTTAGTCTAAGTGTTGCTCATGTGTTGATGTAGTTTGTGATGAATAAATTATAATATCACTGCTAATTGAAATGCTTTCATATTTTAGCGTCCACGTCTAAGAAAAAAGATCGGGCTATTCAGTTGTTACCCAACCTTAACGCTTTGTTAGGGCCAGAGATTTTGAGAACTTCCACTGCAAGAACTGTTCAGGAAACTATTGAGAGGAGGTTAACGAAACACGTGTCTCATCCAGTGGCTGATCTTCAGAAGGTTAAAATTCTTTCAAACGTTATGTTGAAGCTGTATTTACTGTTTGTCTTAATGGTATTCATAACTCCTAATATTCTACTAATTTAGGACCCACTAACTGTTGAAGACATTGAGAAAATTGAAAGTGCTTTGGATGTACTCGGTGCTCAAAAACGGGAGTTGTACGTTGAAACTGAAGAACTGCATGATCTGAAGGAGGAACTTGCTGAATATCAAGAAGACTTGAAGGATCTTGATACGCTGTCGAAAGAAACGAAGGTATTGTTGCCGCATTCCTATATAGTTAAAAAACTAGAAGTCTGGAAGGTTAAAATGATATACGTACGTAAACCTGTGAAATGTTTATAGGTTACTGAGTCTAAAGCTGCCAAGAGATTACACAAGCGTCTTGGCACAATGATTGGAAAGTTGGAGAACGTTGTCAATAACTTACACAAGGAACGCACATCTCTTACGGCGGCAATTACAGATGCTGAAAAAAGCACTGACGCTGATGCCCCTGACATGAAAAAGTAAATCGGTGTTAAATTCCAATTTTTATTTGTGTTGTGCATAATACGTAGTACACCTGTCTATAGTATCTATGATTCATGTAATCATCGTTAACTTAGTTCATTAGTAAGATTAATGTAATACATATTTCAGGACACAACTTGTTCAAATTAATGAGCTAATAGAAGCAATTCAGCGTATTCAAGAAGTGAGTGATCCTGCCAAAATGGAACGCATTGTAGACGTCTTAGAAAACTTGGATGATGATGGAGACGGCAGAGTGGAGGTGGAAGCTGTTCTTAAGGTGAAGTTATAAAATAAAAATAAGATATTATGCCTGAATCCTGACAGTGCCTGTGATTTTTCGTAGAAACTACTGTCGTGCTCGTAAAGATAAAGTGTAAATGACGGAAGGATAAATGATGGAAGGATTAGTAGTGTAGTGTGTCATTATTATGCTTGTTACGTTATTGCGTTGATGTAACATATATGTCTATTTTGTTGTTTACATAAGTGGTTAATTTCACCAACCGAAGGTTTGTTTTTCAGTTAACTGATAATTCTTGTATTTTTTAGGTTGTTGAACTTATTGGACGCGAAAATGTGAAACTTAATCCTAACCAAATAGCCGATATTGTGAGCATATTAAAGAAAGAAGAAAACAAGGACAAGGAGCAAGAGCGTAAAAACGGCGAGTAGAGTCAGTGGAATACAAAAATGAAATAACAGCTAAGAGTTTCATCTTAAGCGAATTGCTTGAGTTGACCAATAAACACATTAGAGGTGGCACATCCGAAATCTCTGTCTATTTTCATTTCATCAGCGCATCCTGGTAAAAGTTCAGAATTGCGTTTCGTTTTCATCGTTGGAAGCACATGGATATTAAAATTACATATATTCGTCAGTATATGCGCCAAGTCTCAAATCAATCGACTACGATACTACGAATGATTGGGGAGTACGTGTTAAAGATGTACAGAGAGTACAGATTCAGACAATCCTGCTTTTCCTTGCCAGCGCAGTTGCTCTGCAATACTATACACATAGTTATATGTATACTGTGCTATACGATTGCATCTAAATAAAATTTCATTTCATTTGTTTTTTGTATGCAATTTCTTTTCGAAATGGAGGGATTACTGCAAAACTAATTAATAGGTAATAGATGTACAAATCAGTATTTGTAATAACAGCGAACCATGAAAACTAATTAGTCATAGGTATTCATTATTCAACATCGATAAATAACGCCAGCAGGGAAATTCAAGTGAAGCTCATGTCTTTTTTTGCGTAGGAACTTTTCACGAATACTTTTCTTTTTCTTATCGCACATGTGGCAATAATTGTTTCTAATATATGATGAAGATAAAAAACTTTATTTTTTAAGTCACACTGTGCTTACACGGACGTATACGGTACATTTACCAGAATGATTCAAATTGATGTACGTGCATTTCTTCTCCAAGTTTTGTGTTAAGCTTCTACATAACATAGCCAATAAATACCGACCTATAAACACAAATAATTATTGTTTGCGATCTGTGAGTGAGGATATGTATTCACGAAGAAAATGACCTTCAAAAACAACCAGCAGACGGCCAGACAGGATTACCCTTTACTTAATGCTTTTATACAAAGAAATAATATGTACATTTATCATTTATAATACTAATATAGGGAGTATTTATATTGACGCTATTATTTTATAATAAAAAATATGTATTTAGGCATGTAAAAACTTCCAGGCAGAATTTTCTGGATCTTGAATCTCAAAAGGTGCAGCATCTTTAATCTGATATTTAATGCACGGTGGAAGAACGGGCGCGATGCTCCGAGCTCGGAAAGTATAACCAGACAAATTACTGTTACTGGTGTCTGCATGAACAAAAGACGTAATTACATAATTTCCCATTAGAATCCAGGGATTATTCTCACGCCCTTTCACGCATTTCAACAGTATTGTTCAGATTCTCCTGATTTTTATTCTTTTATTTTAAGAGATAAGCACTACATGTAGAAGTAGAAACCGTCTAGAGTCAGTTCTGGACTCATTGGGGTCGTCGCCGCCACAAACAATATTTTATATAATAGGTATATAAAAAAATATATAGGTACTAGGATTAATCGTTTTTAAATTAAAATTTAAAGACAAATCCATGAGATTCTGGGAGCTAATACTTGAAAAAAATATCACAAATCAAGGGAGCTCCGATCCTTTCGAGAATGAGCTTCCTGGTCAGAATGTCACTTTCACCATTCACCTTATATTATATATATATATGTGGCATCATTTCACTTGTATTCGAATCATACGTTTAAAAAGTTTACTTACATTGTGATGCGACATGTGATGTGCATCTGCTTACAGATTTGGAGTCATTTGGTTAAAAAAAGTTACGATGCTTGTTGTCCTAAATGCATCCTATGGGGAAACAATTTTTCTTTCACGTGTCACACGATAAGATGAAACAAAATTTTAGAAACATTTTAGAAATGATTAAAAAACAATTTTAAAAATCAGGCCAAGGGTGAAATCAATTTTTTTTAAACGTGTTTCCCCATCTTTTCAATTAATCTGCACATCTCAACTTCTCAACCATTTAAAAGCATATGCGCATCCCTTAATTTCCTAGCGGTAAAGTCTCCTAAAAGCTCGAGCGTCATTCTCCTAAAAGCAATTAGACATTCCTGCTACAAGAAAGTTCTCACTCTGCAAGCCTTTAGCAGACTAAACTTCAAATTCAACATAATAATGTTAAAAATAATGTCAATTGTCAATAAAACAGATCTCATCATCATCATCCCCAACAGTCATATGGTTCATTATAGCGTAAAAATCAGTTCAATTTGAAGGCCACTTTCCATTTCTTGTCATATCTTTCATTCCCTGACTTAATTGTGTGCGTAAGTAAAATACATAAACACATGATGAATGGACCAAGATTACAGAAATGTGGATTATCTTCTTTCTCCACGTAACCCTCCGTATCATACTCCTACAAAAATCCCATCGTATCCATATGTCATTTCTAATTTCTAACACCCCGATATAATCAGGTTTGACTTAAATAATACAAATATGTAATAGCTAATAGTGTATCCACCACACATAAAATTGTATTCAGCCAATTGAACACATTCTTACCCTTACCGCACCTATATTAAAACAATGGAACAAGAAATACGAACTATTTTTAAATATGTTCATTAAATTGTAGAGGATTAGACAGAATAGAAATGGTCAATTGCCACCGATTCCATCCATCCATTCTCATTACAGAGATTACAGACTTACAGACTGATTTTAAATAAATAAATAAAAATAAGTATCTTCCCTTCGGATTGTTTTTTTTTTTTACATTTTTGTGTCTCTGAAAAAAGCTGGAGAACCTTCTTTTATTGTTGTATCCACGAGTGTTTAATAAAATTCACGTTTCCAAACCATCCAAAAACGATGTACATAATAAACGTTTTTTCCCAGATGCCACCGTACCAGAAGAGCATGGAGAAATTCTCACCCGGATCCTCCAATAGGCTTGGGTATACATTTTTTCAAAGAATTAATAGAACAAACTCTAGCTGTGGGAGGGGATTACGATGAAAAGGAAGATGACTTTAAAAAATGTATTTAATTTTTTTTTTTTAAATATGTATTTAAAAAAAAGTTTAAATGAAAAAAAAAACAAATGTTTTGGTTTGTAAAATAATTTTTTGGAGAGTCACCTCATGCAGTGGCGCCTTATATGAAAAAGAAAAGGAATCAGGAGGAGGCTGTACGTTTCGTAGGAAAGGCAAAAAAAAGTACGTACACATATACACTTAATGGTTTTGCTCTGCTCTCTACGGCTCTACGTCCTCTTCTGTCCCTTTTTTTTCTATATCGTTTATAATACGGGAATATGAACGTGGCAGGTATTAATAGTGTAGAAAACGTCCAAAAGCTGACGTGACGCAGCGAGTTTAGATACTCACTATAGGGGCTACACTAGCACAGAAATATCAGTTCGGATAAGGCATTGATGTTGTGAGGTCGAACGACGAAATTTGTTTAAAAAAAAAAAAGGTAAGCACTTATATATTTTTTCAGTGCCATTTCTTTCTTTTTTTTTGGGGTTGTTAGTTAACGGGAAATTTTTAGTGTTATAATTCTTTGAAAGAAAAAAAAATTTTTTTCAAACATTTAAAAACCCTAATGGATTTTTGAAAGAATAGAACACTCCGACTACAAACTTATACATTCCACCCACTTTGGGATTTATTTATTTTTATTTGCCTTGTTCGTTGGAATTGTGAAACATATACAAAATTGGAAAATCGGAAGAAATCAGGTTGAAAGTTTCATTTCACTGGCGCATATTATATCTACTCGGTAAGATTTCTCTATGTATATATGGTGGAGTTACCATACAATGCACATCTCGTGTTACTTTTTTTTTTTTTTGTTCTTCAAACAAATTACCTCCTGTTTAAAAAAAAAATGTTTACAATTTACAAGATTTTGTTATGATATGTGTAGGATTCTTTTGGGTAGTTGAACTATTAGAGACAAAAGATGGGATTTTTTTGTCATTTTTTATTTCCTTCATTTTCATTCGTGTTATGTATTGATATATTCCATGGCACTTTTCAAATTTTGTCAATTCATGGTTCCGTGTATGGTGTTTGTTTTTTTTTCTATCTCTCTCTATCTCGTCTCTTTCATTTTAAATTCCTTTATTGGACAAAAGTCCCTGGGGATGACAAGGAGATGTATGCAGGGATGCTATAGATATCAATCTGGTAATTAATAATCGGGACAAATATTTGACTGGATTCAATCAGTGGCGGGTGAAGTGAATCACAGCGGAACTTTTTCCTGGGATGTGCGTGCAATAGTTGTTTTGTTGTTCTTTGAGTGTGTGTGACTTTAAACTGTATTAATGTTAAATGGGGAAGGTAGTCATAGCTTATTCTCATGCAGTTTGCAGTTCCTTAGATTGATTGGGATTTGTATGTATATACATTTATGCTTATAATGTGGTTTAAAAGTTTCATCTATTCTATGTATAATAGACTGTTTTGTGAACGTTTTTAATCAGTCAAAAGAGTTTTTATCGAGAAGCTGTGAATTAATCGCTCGGGGTGGCCTGCCAATGTAGATCTTTTTGTGTACCAATTACCCTAGGTTCTGCATCATTCCATGTGATTTGGATAATACTTACTTACAACTTAAGACAGAGTGTGGGTTATTGTGTGTACAGTAATTGTGTCTTTCTTGTAACCATTGTGCAATTGTGCTACGTAGTTATGATTTTCAGCAACTTTCATAACTAATTATAAGATAAAATCGTGATAAAATCGTTCTATTATTATTATTATTTTTTTTTTTTGCAGAATAAAATCGCGAAAGACTACTGGATCATTTAGTTTGGAGATCGTGATCCTGATCTCCCGTTTGGAAAAACGACTTTTAATGGAAAAGTAAAAATGATAACACAATGAAAATAGACAGAAGTAAAATTAAACGGAGCACCACGGAGGTGGTAAGCAACTTGCATTTATCTTTCGCTATTATTGTGAACATTTTATTTTTGCATGCAAAATGGGTTTGGATTCTTCGTTCAGACATTGTGTAAAGTTAGGAATTTTTGTGTTTTAGCCTCCGGATTGCAAAGTTCTGATAGAAAAGTTAAAAGCATGTCGGAACTCTTCAGATCTACTAGAGGTGCTCAAAGGCATCGACAATTGGACTTATGGTAAGTGTGAACTGTACCACTGGATAGATGTTTTAGACATCTTCGATTCGGTATTGCAAAAATCAACCGAAAGAAGAGGAAGCAACTGGACTCTTGTGTGTGATGTTAGTGATTCTGAGGTAAGCTGATTTTTTCTATCGAAGCAGGCCCTCTGAGCTCCCTTGATTCTTTATAATTAATATTTTTCATATGTGAGCTAAATCTGTTGTTTCTGTTTCAGCTGAAACAATGCTTGATGCGCGTTTTGAGCTTTACAACTCTATTAATCGAGCATTCATTTTCTCGTCATCTGTACAACTCGATGGAACATTTAACAACACTTCTGATTTCTTCGGATCTGAATTTGGTCTTAGAGGTTTTGCAGCTACTATATATGTTTAGTAAACGAAGTAATTTTCTGACACGCCTGTCGGAGGATAAAAAAGAAGTGTTGTTGGAACGGCTGACTTACCTTGCCGAGGTAAAATGTACTTCTGTATGATAGGATTATAACAATGTATGAAAATATTATATGCGTTTATGTTTTGAATCTAGAGCTGGGGAGGCAAAGAAGCTGGATTCGGTCTCGCAGCATGTTGCCAAAACCTAAAAATATCTGTAAGTTGCATTTAACAGTCTTTCTTTGTTTTGATTGCGGTCAAAGTAAGTTTGGAGAAGGGTTACTCAACAGTAGGGAATGTTGCTTTACCAATTTTTAGGCCTATCCAAAAACTGCAACCAGTATCCATTTAGAGTACGTTCGAGTTGGAAAAGAAAATGAAATTACGAAAGCAGGCAAATTAAACGAGTATATTACTGCAATACACGTCGACGATGTTCATGGTCTTGGCACCAGCCCGGCTGAAATCATGGAAGAGCTTGTTAAAAGCCATGATATACCGGAGGACAAGCAGGTACGATTCGGAAACACAGTATCAGTAGAATATCAAATTTTTTAGGGTGATTCAATTATTCTTCTTATTTTGTGTCTCACAGATGTTGCTCTTCACGCATATAAGACTGGCCTTTAACTTTCCGTCGTGGAGGCAGCGTGCATTATGTGTACAAGCTCGACTCCAAGCTTTATCTGTCCTTGTGTATGCGAATGCCGTTCACGACAATATTCATCAGTTGCTTTACAGTGGTCTAATGGAAGAACTGGTTGATATTTTGGAACTGGATATTAAGGTTTTGACTGATATTAAGGCGGCTGCCTTAAGAACGTTGACATCCATAATTCATTTGGATCGTGCTCAAAATTTTCCTAAGTGAGTTGTTTGATTTCTTATTGGCTGAATTAATAATCACACTAGAAGCGGTGGAAACTGACAAAATCATAATGATTGATTTTAGCATTATCGACGTAACTGGAGCAGGATCTTATCATGGCTTTCTCCCAATGATGGTGCGAAGTTGTATTTCGGCTTTAACATCTCCAGCTAATGGCAATTCTGCTTTGGCAGCCCAGTATCCACTACCATTAGCAACAGCCCTGTTTAGTTTTCTGTACCATTTAGCAAGTTATGAACTTGGAGGAGAAGCTTTAGTAAATTGTGGAATGCTTGAAAGTCTTCTTAAAGTTGTCAACTGGAACACAACAGATGTTGAGCATATCACGGTACGAGTCGTGTTATCTATATCACATGTAGTATACTGTATGTTATATTGTATGTATGTATGAAAATTAATTAAGCAAGATTTGTTTTCAGTTTGTGACTCGGGCAGTTCGTGTTATTGATCTCATTACCAATATGGATATGCAAGCATTCCAGGCACACAATGGTTTGAGTGCTTTCATTAACCGTTTGGAGGTAATTTTTCTCCTTATCATCGGTTAATTCGTTAGCAAAAAATATTAAATTGGAGCTACTGTTTATGAGGAATTGCGCCTCGCCGGCACCCTAATTGTCAAGCCAAAAGAAATGTTTTTCCGTACCGTTTTGATAGCATTGACTTCTCATTTCTTTTGCAGATGGAAGTAACCGCTTGTCGGAAAGAACAACCGTTTGAAATTATTCCTGAAATCTCTAGTGCAAGTCGTCAAAACTCGGGGAATGCTCAAGGGGATGGAGGAGAATCGTCACTAACTGAACGAATAGAAAGTACAGTAGAACCCGTTACTACTTCTGATGTACCTATGGAAACCGATGCTAATGTTCAGCCGGTAATTTAAATTATAGTACTATGTTATAGGCGTAAAGGTTTGAATGAACTCTCATCTTATTATTCGTTTTGTTCAAATCGTAGGATCCAAATACGGTTGGCCCGTCACCTTCCACTTCTAGTTCTGTTGGTAGTACAGGGAGTGCATCCAGTTTTGTGCCTAACGGTTCGAATTGCTTGCCACAACGGGCAGCATTGTTAAAATCCATGCTGAATTTTCTTAAAAAAGTAATCCAAGATCCAGCTTTCTCGGATAGTATCAGACATGTAATGGAAAGCAGCCTGCCGAATTCATTAAAGCATATTATCAGCAATGCCGAATACTATGGAGCTTCGTTGTTTTTGTTGGCCACGGATGTTGTTACTGTTTACGTCTTCCAAGAACCTTCATTGTTGTCGACGCTACAAGACAGCGGTTTAACTGACGTAGTGCAAGAAGCACTGCTTGTGAAAGAAGTATGAATTTTTATGACTTCATAGATAGATAAATGCAACATTTCCTCAAGATGAGGTTTTTAAATTACTATCGCTTTGTCGTGTAGGTACCAGCGACCAGAGAAGTAATATCGTCAATGCCAAATGTTTTCTCTGCTCTTTGCCTGAACAGCCGAGGGCTAAACGCATTTGTAAAATGTAAGCCATTCCAGCGGTTATTTAAAGTTTTGTTATCACCCGAGTATTTGCCGGCCATGCGACGACGTAGAACTGCTGAGCCCATGGGTGATACAGCATCCAATTTGGGTAACGCTATGGACGAACTTATGAGACATCAGCCAAGTCTGAAAGTTGAAGCAACTACTGCAATCGTAAAGGTAGGTTTTCGGTAACTTTGTATCGGTTCGTTTGCTTATAAAATGTGTTTTATAATGGTTAATCTGTACAATGTCGCAGCTTCTTCAAGATTTATGCAGTATGGGTCGAGATTCTAGATATTCTTGTTGGAAAGGACAAGCTAAAACTGTCGTTCCTAATGTAATTACCAATCCTCGAAATGGAACATCAGAAGGCGGAAGTAGTGATGAAGAAGAAGACGATGAGGAAGAAGCTTCTACAGCTTCACACACCCATCCGCAGCAAGGAGCGTCAGGGAATCGAGAAGACTCTAATCAAGCAAGCGCATCCTACATGTCTGGTTGTTTGAGCGCTGGATCAGATGATAAGACGCCGGTGCCGCTGGTCGATTACATTTTGAATGTGGTAATGCATTGTTTTCTTTGCCGACTAAAATTACTGTTTGCCAGTTTGCATTATTAAATGCAGTCCAACTTATAGTAACTTTAAATTGAATACACGTATAAGACTACACCCCCATTAAGACAAGCAAGCACATACACGACATGTTTTTGCTGAGTGCAATAAAAGGAGATTTTCTTTCCTAATCCAGAAAAAACTATTAAGGAACAGTGTAAAGTTGTTCAGGCAATCAAATTTAAAAATATATTTAACAACTTTGTATTGTACATACTTTAATAAATCGCGTTTATTTGTTGAATACATTTGCAGATGAAATGTGTGGATGCTATTCTGAGTAATAACTCTACTGACGACCATTGTCGCGAATTTGTCAGTCAAAATGGCTTAACGCCGCTGATGGAACTACTGGCCTTGCCAAATTTGTCGATTGATTTTCCTAATTCGCCGGCCTGTCAAGCAGTATCTTCTGTGTGTAAATCAATTTTGGTGAGTCCATGTTACATGTCTAAAGACTGCATTATTTTTATTTTGGTTTATAAAATACTGACTAACCCGAACTACAAAGTGACAACATCTAAATTGTGTTTTCTTTTATGCAGAACTTAGCTCATGAAAGCAAGGTGTTACAGGAAGGAATGCAGCATCTGGAAGGAATTTTAAACCGCTTAGATGCTTTAGACAAACCTTTGGAGGCACCTGGAAGCAGCGTGCTGCTAAGAGAGTTGGCGTCGTCACCAGATCCTTCAGAAGCTGTAAACAATCCTTACGATACACCTGTATTGCACGCAATGACTGCCGCCCATGCTTATGTAATGATGTTTATACATGTCTGCCGCACCGGGCAGGTAAAAGCGTATTCTTTTTCTCGCATTAAGTATTTTATTCCAGTTTGACTATTACACTGTAGCAAGATTTTTCTTTGTTTGCAGAGCGACATCCGAACTATGTCTATCAGTCATTGGGGGTCTGTTCAAGGACAGAGAGTTCTGAAAAAATTATCTGCTCTTTATCTTAATCTCGTTTGGGAAAGCACTGTTTTGCTAGCTTTATGTAGTGGTGAATTCCAGCCCGGTCCAAATCAGTTTGGGCGTTCTGATTTAGATAACTTAATTCCTCCAGAGTCCAAGGTATGTATATGTGAATACATGTATATTATATAAAACTTGTTTTTTCGTTAGCCAGTGTAATATGCGGCACGTGGTATTTCAGAACGACCCTGAAGTCAGCATTAAAGGTACTCAGGAAGTCATGGAAAGTGACGGCGATTCAAGTACTCTTCCGTCTTTGAGCAACGACGTCAATGAACTTATGGAAGTCGATAATGACGCTCCAGAAAGTGAGTCCAATTCAGTCGCTTTGGTCAGTGCCTCTACGCAAACAAATTTAAGGCAGGATAGAACATCGAACGTAACTCTTCAGAATTACGCTAAATTGATAAAGCCCATTTTGAGTGCTTCCTCAAGACTAGGTAGAGCTTTGGCGGAACTGTTCGGCCTACTGGTGAAGGTAAGTACATACATGATTGCTCTTGTATCGAAATTAATGTATGCTCCACGTGCATACCTTACAGTGTGAACTGTATTGTTTGTAGTTATGCGTTGGATCTCCTTTACGACAACGTCGAGGTCACCATAACTTGCCTACGATTCCTGGATACGTCAGTCCAGGAGCATCAGATGTTGCCTCACTTTTAGCTGATCTTCTTTCTTCTGGTTTATGTTGGGTTCCTAAGCCAAATTCACCCGTCCCAAGGCTTACTTTCAGTATTTGCGCTGTTGGTTTTTCTGCACCACTATTATTTGATGAAAAGAAATTTCCTTATCACCTCATGCTCAAAAAGTTCACGGACTCCGAAGGACTTCAAGCTCTTTTCGAGTAAGTATAACTTCGGTGTAGAAGGTTTTTATTGTTAAGCAACGGAAGTGTTGAAACCGGTTCTAAACAACAATTCTGCCTTTGTGAGAATTTTCATGTAGATGTGTACTACCTTTTCTTAATCGTTTTTTTAAAATAATGCCTACAGCATTAGATCAAATTAAGCTAACCACTTTTTTATGTTTATAGCATCTTTTATTGGGCAATGGGCGTCGATTCAAAGAAAAA